>JABUQX010040485.1:0-38248 GCA_015478945.1 Trachelipus rathkii
TCTCCTGAGAGACTCCAAATTTTAACCACGCATTCTTTGTGAATACATATACTTCTATTCTAATATATTTTACTTCAGTATCACTTATATCAACTTATTGTGTGTATCCTTTTTCTTTTATGTTCCTTATATATCATTCTACTACCTATATACTATCTATTATTTGTCCATATGAGGTCTAATCCTCTCTGCTACCCTTTATATTATACTTATCGTTCTTTTGTTATTCCTATCCTCATACTAATACTGCTCTCCTTAATACTTTATTTTACTCTTATCTTAAATTGTAATATTATATACTATATATTCTTCAAATTTATATTATTATATCTAATATATTATATATATATATATTATATATACATTAATATTTATTATAATATTATATAATATATATATTACTATTATAATATATATTAATAGTATTAAATATTATTATTATTATTATATTATATATAATATTTATATATATATATATATTAAATATATTAAATATTATAATATTATATTATATATAAGTATATATATATATATTATTATATATATATATATTAATAATATATCAAATAATATATATAATTATATGAAATTTTCGTCGATAATCTATGATCGCTCCTCTTAATATTTTTCTGACGGATAATCGAGTGTATGAATATTATAAGTGTGAAATAATTCTTGTATTAGTTATTTTTCTCTTCGTCATTGTTTCTTTATGTACGAATGCTCTCCAAGGATGTTTTTGGTGTGAGCAGGATGGTGTTTTTTTCAAGGAGCATAGCATAATTAGTGGATATATTACATATAGTCTTAGGACATTTTATGAAGCATTGAAATTATCGCTCATGGGGTTTCGATGATATTCGCATGTAAGAGCATAGAGCCGTGTAATGTGTTGACAGTTACGAGTCTTCTGTCTTCTCAATAAGATTTAATTTTACTCTATCTTCATTTAATTGTAAAATTATTACGCCTATTTCGATGTGTTAAAGCTCTCTCTTTATTATAGTTGTACCTCTTATCTTTAGTGTGCTATACGTAGTACGGATGACGAGTGGATGTGAGTCCAAGGCAATACTGGCGGAGGCGAGAGGAAGCATGACTTCTCTGAGCATCTTTGCAAGTTGTAATAGAACTCGTTAGGCCTATGGTAATATTGCCTCCCTCTTATATTGTTTCACATACATATAGAGAAATAACATTTTTTAAATTCCTTTAGACTATGGTATAAGCAATTCTCACTAGAATCGCGAATACACCAGATATATGGGTATATCCTGAAGATGTGGCTGTTAATGTATCGGGTGTTGTTATACTCTGCAGCTCCACTCGTTGCGACTGCCGAGAGGAAGCCGGAGGAAATACTTGTCCCTCTCTCGTGTTCCTCCATCTTAGTGGGTACTGCTATTAGAGAATGGAGTCGTGCGATATAAAAAAAGTATATTCTTAATAATTGTAAGATGAATATAATCGCGCAACTTATAAAAAAAACAATAATACTTTATAACGATAGATGGTATTATTTACGGACTTCAATCTATATACATAGGTTAATAACGTAAATATTATTTATTTAAATAATTGTTTATATTGATAAATAATTTGTATAGTAGATTGTTTTAGCATTGGTCTAATATGTCTGAGTGAGGCAAACTTATCATCATATCATATAGATCTCTCGATTTCAAATCGAAAAATGGTATAGATGAGTATATTCATGGTCAATTAAATACTACGTCACTGTATATAAAGAATCATATATTATTTAACTAATCCTTAAGCGATTATTGAGCTATATCATATACTCGGAGTTTTAGTATGTAATAGTGTTGTCACAATTTAATAACACACAGATGTTTCTGTGTAACTCTCGTATGTTATTCTTACTGGTAATTTGTTATTCTCAATTGCCTATAACATTAGCTATGTATTATACTACTACAGTTTCGTTATGCTGTGATGAATGACTGGTCTTTTAAACTCCTACGTGGTCTGACATTTAGTTTATGTGTCTTGATTTTTACTCTAGTGTATAAGATATTTATTTGAGATATATTCTCTATTATTTTTTCAGGTTCGAGAGTCTCAAGTTAAAGATAAGTAACTTGGTCAAAGTATCTGTACAATGCCAAATGGACACTCTGTCCATAGATTGTGTTCCAAGTCAGTTTTACAAGGCTTAGATTATTCCAACACTAAATGATTACTCTCGTTCAGTAACAAGTACCAAAAATAACGAAAAGATACTAATAAAATAAGAGGAATTAGGAAAAAACTCACAGTAATTACTAAAGGAAAGCACTTGGACGTGTTGATAACACCCGTTCCAACGATAATGAATTCTTCTGTGAGTTAATTTATGAGCTATAATTACAGGTATATATATATTTACATTTATCTTTTATTTCTCCTAAATAGACTATTAGCATAGTTAATTTACGTGTAGTCAAGAGTTACTCTTTATATAAATAGGTGAATATGAACCCTAGTATACAATAGTAGTATTTTCCCTTTAATCAGTACATTTGACTTACTCATGAGTTTCAAATCTTCTGCACTTTCTCCCAAGCTGAGGCAAGTGCGTACTATCCGGGAACAAAATGTAGAATAATATGAAGCAAGTAAAAAGAAAGCCCAGCCCACCCCCTTTATAACAATTAGTGAGACTCGTCGAGTCCAGAAAAAATCACTTTAGAGTTCAAGGAGACGCGACTGACTAACTTGACTCTGTCCAATGTGGGGTTCAATTCCTTAGTCATGTAATTGTGTAGTAACAACTCATACCCTCTCTTCTCAGTCTTATTTCCTAATTACGGACTTTACTCTATAAGAAAACTCAATTTCCTGTGTAACAGTATACGTCTTTATATCCTTCCTTTAAACGAATGAACGTTTAATCATGTTACGTTATTTTCTTTATTTCTCGGTACATTTACGCATCCCAATTTCCACGTAACAAAAAGGTTGTTTCATTAATCAGATGATACATTGCTAAGACAATTCTTTCTCATAATCATTATGCTTTTTCACGATCTTATTACACGAATTGTCTGAAATTTTAGCAGAGAGTCTGAGAGAAACAATAATTGATTCTAAAATACAATCTGCTGTAACACATTGTCTCAATTATTCGATCTATGATGTAATACTCGATAATTTATGACCTCAGCATACTGAGAGTCCTTAACTATGCATTAACGGAGTAACGAAAACATAAACACGATTCATATGGTAAGAACCTCTCGCTGAAGCACTTTAGACCTACATTCTAGTGACATGATGCGCTACCATCAACAGTATATTCTATCTGGCACGCCATCTTAGTGGTATATAATCTACTTCAATTGAGTTTTCAATATTCAACAAAAGATTACGTGCTCCGACATCCGCAGCATACTTTCTCTATTCAAAAAAATTACATGTTTCTAATAGTACATGCTTTATATTCCACTGCAGTTTATCTATATTCTTATGCTCCTCATCACACATCTAACATAACCTGTCAAACACTGAGGTTACAACTCTATTGTCCATTCAAAAAAAATTTCCTAATACTTTAAATGTTATATATATATATCAAACTTTAACCCCCTTTCTTTTATCTATAATCTCTACCAATGCCTCTCAAACTCTCTTCAGATTCGCCAACTACAAACCAAATCAATCTCATTATTAGGTAGGGAATCTCACTTCATCATATTACATCAATTCTAATCCATATCCATTGTTACCTACTCTATCATTCTATCATCATAACTACATCCATAATTACGTCGGTGTGGATAACTTCAGACACAAGAGAGTGACAAAACTTGTTCATGCTATCTGGGATACATATCATTTTGTCTGTAATATACATATGCTTAATATCTAATACTTGACATCTATTTAAATATCACTATTGCATTTTATTATCGCTATTCATTAATCATTACTACTCATTTTTTGCTTTCTCTCTCTAGTGAAGTTATAATCAAACAGCTGACTAAAGTGAATGTTAGATTAATCATTCCTGTGTATCTACTAAATCCAGACTCGTATACATTGAATTTTTGGACGATATGAAGTCAATGCTCCTAATTAAGTTTGAATTCCTCTTCTCACTAATCTCCTATTTGTCGCACCTGTTTGCATCCAATCAATCCTAAATACAATTTTTCCTTTCTATCATACAGTTTGTAACGTACGTACAGTCCCCTCGCCATTTGCACATAATAAGTAATTCTATTCTTGTCACGACCCCTATTACCCCATTCTTTAATTCAAACTGTGAACATTGCGTTATTCTTAATCGCACAGATCTGTTCTTCATTGCTTCAGTGTGGACTCAAAAAATATTCAATACAAAAACTGTTATTAATAATATATCTATATATATAATTGTGTTACCACATATACTTAAGTTATAAGTTTTTCACGTTGACTCTGCTTTCAGTTGGTCTACATTTTATTCTTATTTTGAGGAGGTCTCGTTTTTAATTATACTTTGAATTTTGAATAAGAATTCAGAAATTGGATCAATGGAAAAATAGATTTAGCTTTCAAATCAAAACTGCAGAAGAATCGTGACTCGCCGGCTACGATGATAATGTAACTCTATACGGAGATAAGAAAACATGTGAGACAAATATATAATATATACTATAATATATATTATTAATTTAATGTAAACTTAATAATATTATATATATTATATAATATCTTTAATATATAATATATCATATAATATATATATATTATAATATATTATAAATATATTAATATTACTATTATTAATTTATATAATATTATATATATTATTGAATTATAATATATATTTATGTTTATTGTTAGTTTGTTTATCTGCTGAAAAAATCACTCACTGTCAAAAGTACAGAAAGTAGGCTCTGTGTCAGTGACTACTACCCTCAGCCCCTTCCCTGGTAATCCTATATCTAGTATTATTAATCTATTATATATAATATATATCATTATATATATGTATATATTATGACTATATATATTATTCATATATATATATATATATATTTAATATATATATATATATCTATATTAATATCTAATATATATATCTATATTATATAATAATAATATATATATTATATATAATCATATAATTATATATTATTTAATATATTAACTATCATATATATATATTTATATATAAGTGCTTAAGTCATTAATTAAACTCGAGGCTTGTTTATGTTCGAAGGTATGACTTCTGAGAGAGTATCTTGATGAGATGAGTAGGATAAGATCAAGATTTAATGGAAGGTGTCGGGTAACGGCGTTGTCGGGCGACGTTTATTACAGCAAGTTTAAATGAGTAGGTTAATTCTTAAATATTATAAGGACTTTCAAATCCACCAGT
The DNA here is from genome assembly GCA_015478945.1 of Trachelipus rathkii. Lineage (NCBI taxonomy): Eukaryota > Metazoa > Arthropoda > Malacostraca > Isopoda > Trachelipodidae > Trachelipus > Trachelipus rathkii. The sequence goes on from JABUQX010040485.1 coordinate 5,369, forward strand.
CGGTGGAGAAATTAGTGACGTTGATATACTGATGGTGCTCTCGAGCACTTGCGTATCATCGTGTAAACGTGTGAGACCTTCCTACATATTTCACTCAGCTATTATATATTTATATATAAATAATTACATAATTGCCTCTTTATTTACATATTTTTAGTATGAAAGAATCACTCGTGGTAGTAAAGTCTCAAGAGAGAGAAAAATTAAGTGATGTTATGGCTTATCGTAATCTATCTAATAATAAATATTTCCTGTCATTGTGTGCATATGACTTCTTCTTCGCTAATAAATTAATAAGTCTATGTAAAGGTATAGTGATAGCTAGAGAACATATTATTTCACCTATATAGCTAATAATTCAGTTAAGATACTATAAATCAGAAAAAAGTAGTCTTGTGCTTTCTTCTCCGAAAGGGGACTGGAAAGTTCGTGAGTGCAAGGAATGTAAGTCGGTTATACGTTGTGTATCTTCAGATAGAGAGTGTCTGGTTGCATATTAAATGCCCCTTGTGGATGTAAGAGAACCCTAAGTCTTGAAGTGCGGTAGTGTTATGCAGGATGAATATTAGTATTAATCTCGTATACTGTAGAATGTATTTATGAGTATAGTTAGACTCTATGGTCTGGAATAAGAGGGCATAGATCTAAAGTATTCCTATAATTTTTCAAGATTGGTGTGTTATCAATTTCTCTGGAGCGTTGGTGCTGTGTCTGTTCTTGATAAGTATTGTCGCTAATTTGTGAAAACTTGATGTTTTTTTTCAAGAGTTTGTAATTGTGTTTACACTTGCTAGATAATTAAGATTGTATAGGTGTAAAATTGTACATATAATATTTCTTGTACATTTTGACAGATGGTTTGGTTCTCTAGTGTGAAGCAGTAATGGATGATATCTGCATCATAGTGCGCTTTTCGAATAGTAATAAAGTGGTTGAAATTGTTGTGTGTTGCATTATTCAGAGATTAGTCTTGGCGACATTTCGAGTATTATGCAGAGGATTGTTAGCTCTAGCATATGTTGTGGAGATGAGTACTAGAGTGTGTTGAGTACTTGGTTAGGCATGATACATAAAAGTGGCATTATTATTAGTAAGTGTAGTCCAAGTGCGAGTGTTCTGTGTATGGGTGTCGATTTGGTCAGATAGGTCCTGAACTTAATTCATACATCTCTGTTGGTCTATGAAAGCTCTCACTAATATTGGCGAGATGAAAAAGGTTTTTCACATACTCTCTTGTCATCTGTTGCAGCGCTCACTGCGGTCAAGAGTGTATATAGAGTCTCCTTTTATTTGGTTGAATTCAATGAGATAATCATGAGGGGAGGTTACGACCTAAATTAAGGTTATTTATTGTGGAATATAAATGGGAGTGCAAGACTGTGTGCTGCGGACTTTCCTTTTCCGACCGTTGATGATCTATAAAGTTCTTCTTTCTCTTTTAATGGCCTCTCTTACCTAAACATATCTTGTGTGCATATCTGGTAACATAACTGTATGGAATTCTAACCAGTTTCATCTTTCATAGTTCTTCTCAAACTCTTGGGGCAAAGCATAAGTGTGGGTTGATGAATACAAATAATTATATATTAAAATTATTTTTTTTGTCTAAATAATTTTTTGCTAATGCATTAACTTGCAGTGTTATTTACAAATATGATTAATATCTTATACATCATCATCTAATAGTATATCTCGTACTATATATAATATATATATATATTATATCCTATATATAATTATTATTTAGTATTAATGTATATCCTTTATAATAATAATTATAAGTTATAATATATATATACAATATTTATAATCGGTTTATGTATATGCAATAACTCTAATATATATTTAGTATTATATTATATGATGTGTATCATACCTTCCTTCATTAATGGAACATTTATTTATGAATAAACGAATCTTTATAAAATATTATAAAAATACCTCAAAATCTACTTCTAACATTATATAAAAAAGATATTAAGGCAAGTTAAAAGGACTTGCAAGTACCAAGGCACAAATACTAAGTAAAAGTAGCTGACAAGTACCGAGTACAAGTACATTGGTTTTAGAAATCTGCTAAGTACACAGTACGAGTAAGATTTTTGAAGTAGTTATAAATAATTGTACTTAAGTACAAGTAAAGTATTGTCTTAAATTATTACTGATATAATATACTAATATAGTATATTATATATATTATGAATACGAATATATATTATCACTTATATATGATTATTATTCTGTCATATGTAATTGTAACTTTATACTTACTAAAATATATATATATATAGCACTATTTTAGGTATATATATTTAATCTATATATATATGAGTGAATATATTGGATATTAATATTTTAGTGATTTTCCTATATATAAGGATATCTAATACTTTTAAAGACAAAGATCCGAAGATACAAGTTGGGATATTGGGGTTCAAACTTTTTTTATATAGTGAGATCAAGACCTGGGCCGAAAATAGACATTTCATTAATTTTGTCATAGGACATTGTATTAAATAATTTTTGTATAAGAGGTATTGCCCTGTGGGGCCCAGATATAGCTCGTCAATGGACTACAATTATACACTTAGTTGTAGCAATTGGTGATCTACTAAACTGACCTATAATTTTCCTATTGTACTGATCAATCAACGTCAATTTAATGAGTCATAAATTAAAGAACAGATGAAAATTTATTTCATCAAAATAAAAAATAATTTAAAAAAAAATCTAGTAAATTAGTATGTAGATCCTATCCAATGTAATGATCTTGTTGCCTGAAGTATGACAAAGTTGCTGCGCCTGCATTTTTGATGAAGTTAACATAATGCTTCAAAAGATTATTTCACCTAAATCACTGATTCCAATTTATAGTTTGTAGTGATGGGTCAGTAAAAATTTAATAAATAATAATAATGCATTTATTATATATTATAATATGTCAATTATATGATAATATAATATCTATATCATTATAAGCTGTATTATATATGAGTGAATTAAGAATATAATATATAGCTAATATTAACATTATATATAAATTTATAAAACTTAGTTATATATATTATATGTTATCGCTCTCTTATTATTATTATATTAGTAATATAATATATATATATATTTGTATTTATATGTATATATAATCATATTATATAATCAATCTTATAAATTGAAAATTATGTCAACACGGTTCCTATATATATATATATAGTTATATATATGTATATATTGAGAGAGAAGAGAGAGAAAGAGAGAAGGAGAGGAGAAGAGAGAGAGAGAGAGAGAGAGAGAGAGAGAGGAGGAGAAGAGGAGAACCTAGACTGGCTGACTATGGGGCACGTGAGGTGCTGGTTGAATATTATAAACATATCCTTATTGCGCTGAGATTTATTCAATCAATGTTTGTTGCTTCCGCCCAAAGACAGATACTCAATGCATACTCTGACCTTATCACATGGAGTGGTTAAAGGCCAATACAAGACATCCGCTATCTTCCATTTACAAGCTAACTTGCACTCATAATTCATTTTTCACAATTTTACCAATTTAGTAAACATTGGGTGTAAACTAATCATGCAAGCTCGGTGAGACGACGTACAAGGGTGGCTTTTATATTTTCTATCATTTATTATTTCTGCATCGCTGGGAGTTGGAGGGTTCTGGAGTTGGGGTTGGCGTCGCTAAAGACATGCCGGCGTACTCTGCAACTGCTTATTTTACGAAGTACCTTATAGTGGTATGTGCATATTAATAGTTTTATATCGACTAGGATGACGATGGATCGATCCCGAAGCGAATCGCATAAACCCTCCTGGTAGATCATGTTCTTTTGGTAGATTCATCGAGCACATCATAAGGCTGCAAACACGATGACTAGTAAGTGAAAATGATTTGTGAGCGAAGATCCTCTGTTTCTAGAACAAAACATCGTGAATGGTGAAATGCAGATTCCTAAGATACATGTGTACTTCGTACAGAGAAGAATATAGGGGTTTAAGAAACTTAGCAAAAGATGACACCGAATTCTTTCAGTGTATATGTTAAAGAAAGGTAAGAAGGTTTAAAACGCCTCTTGGAGGAGTACGTACATGATCACCACCCAAAAGTTCATTGACACTGGAAAATTCTCTTTGCAGAAGAAAAAACTCTCTCAAATGATAGAGATTGTTTATAAACACAACGATAGAAGTATGCACACCATTTCTATCTGTAATGAAGTCCACAGAATTGGTCACTTGACGTGTTACAAAAAGGTCTATCATTCATCAATTATAGACTCTTGGTGAAAGAATTGGTGAGGGTGAGTTAGATGATGAAGATATTCCATTTTTTCCAGAATACGCTCTTTCCTCTCGATAGTCAGTGCGGAACCAATCGAACTCAAAGAATTTCTAGACCCATAATTATTGCAACCAATATTTTGTATAAATTAGTTCTTACTGTGATAAAAGTTTAAATCAGAGAGGCAGTAAGATTTTAGCAAATGACATAACAAATTTCATGAAGGAAAGAGAGAGGAAAAAGAATGATAAAACTGATAAAAATAATATAATTTTGTCTGTTGCATTATATATCTTTGTTGATTCGCGATAGAGCAAAATCTTTCCTCAGAACTAAGAAGTATAGATCACATATTCAGATAGGCAAATAGATTCTTGTGTGAATAGGGTTATATAAATCTGAAATAATACTATGAAATCAAGATAATCTGTGGTCGGAGTCTCAAATGAAGTTGAGTTCAGTGCCAAATCCTCATTTGCCGCTTGTCACGATAAGAAGTAAAATTTGACAAACAATTGGACCAACTGGTACATGCAGAAAAGAGCAGATGTTTGAAAATCAAGACCAATCTAATTGTCATTAAAGAACCTTCAATAACTCTATAAATCTCTAAAAAAAATACAAAGTAGAAATTCCATAAGGCATTAGGTAAATAATGAAAATTGACGGAATCAAACTAACAGTTAAAGGAGGAATTCCTAGTATCTAACAAATTTCTGAAGCCTGCGGCTTACACAATTTATAAAAACAATCAAGTGATGTTGAGAGCTTACTTTCTGCTTTAAAAAATAATAAACTATCTTTTAAGATAAAATTAAATGACAAAGTTTAAACAAAATTTTATTCGAATCATTTAATTAAATTTATAGAAAGATATTGATTAAGTTAAATTTTACTCCTTGTATTAAAGAGAAAATATTAAAAAATTAAAAAAAAAATTAATTCTAATAATGTTATATAAAATTCCATTTTTAATGAAATCGCCTTTGAATAAAATCTAATATACATATGATATCAGGCAGAATGCATTAGTTCAATTCACGAAGCTGTAATTAAAGTTTTAACTCTTTCGGACAATGACTGAAATATAATTTTTTCGTTAAAAAAAAATAAAAACAATAATAAAATTATATTACGTAATTGTACAGGCAGTTCATAGTTCAAAAGGTATTATATTAATATTTGGGAGAAAGTGACTTAATTTGTTTCTGTATTTCTTGAAAATCTTTGATTCTCAATAAAGATTAGACAAGTGCACTCAATCACTTATATAGTGCGCCAAGTAAAAAATACATTTTTCAAATTTTCATGACAAGATATACCGAAGCGCAATCGGTAGATATGATTTCATAAGTATAGTGATTATGAAGAAGGTTTTTTATACTAGTCATGCCGGAGCCGAACAATTTTAAAATGCCGGAGTCGGAGCTGGGTATTTTTAAAATTCTGGCAGTCCAGATGTCCGAAGTCGGGAGACAGAATATGTTTCATAAATTGATGACGCAGCACACATTCCCACTATAGACAAATATCAAAAGGTGGCTGAGACGGGATTGACTTTGGTTATTGTTCTCAATTTAAGCTCAGCGACTCGCACGGCAATCACATCTCTTTTTCAAGCTTTAAATATAATATACAACAAATAATCATAGGTACTTGAAATGAAGAATTATATCATGTACTGCTTTCATAATTCATAGGTCTCTTAATACTTTTTATTATCGGTGCAATATCTCTATGTGTCACACAAATCTGTGTAGAGGCTATTCCGTAAGCAATTTTTTTGAGAGTCAATTATGGATTTATGTTACAACCACAACACATTTTGTCACAACATTTAATCAGTTATTATCAAACACACGACTCGCACACACACACACGACCACAGACACACACCATCACTCTCATCGAGTCCTTCAACAAACTCACCATTTTTTTGCACTGACCATTGCTCCAAGGACTTTCAACACACATGCAGGACACAAACACACAACAAGCACAACAACACCACCACACACACAACATATATATTATATACTATATTCATTCAAAATATATACGTTATATCTATATATATTATATATATATATAAATACATTATTACATTATATATTATATTATATTGTATATTATATGCCTGCTGTTTATAGTTAGTGAATTACGGCAGTTCCAGATTTGGTGACGCACTAGTATTCATGAAGTCGATAGGCGTAGCACTAATAAAGGTAAATAAGGATGACATTTTTTCTGTGGGAAATTCGAAGCAAATATTTAGTTAAGAATACGTACCGCCAAAAAGAAAAACATAAAAAACAAACAAAAAAACAAAACAAAAATCATTAAGCACTCAAAGGTTTACTCAAAATTTTCAAATTCATCGTGCTTCCTGGCAATCTCGAATTGGCAACTAATTGTGGTGAAAGTATTGAATTCTATTTTCTGTGAAAATATTTCAATATATATACCGTTATTATTTAATTATTTATTGTTAGTATATATGAATATATTTGTATCATTTATTAATTAATATGTATTATTATATTATTCGTATATTTATATATATTAGCTAAGTGTAAAAAAGCTATTATAATTATTGATTGTTTATATAATTAATATATATAGTTATTGTTTATATACTTATTATTCTGATATATATTATATATCATATAATATTATAATAATATGTTATCTATATATATATATGATTTTGTTATTTTATATTATATATATCTAAATATATATTTATATTAATATTATTTAGTATTTTATATATCTATATCTATAATATATCTATATAATATATATCTTATATAAATTATTTTGTATATAATAATATAATATATTATTATCTATATATATTTTTTATGGATATTCTCTGGTTTGTATATAGTATTCATATAATTATTCGTATATGAATTTAGGGCTTTAGGTTTGGTAAGTACTCTAAAGTTACTACTGTACAAAAATAATAGTAGGAAAAATAAATTTCTGTCTAAATTTAATGTTCTGCAAGTTGTTAATATATAAGACTTACCTAAAAATTCTATGTATATTTATTGTTATTTTTTTATATCATTTTTAACTTTGATTTTGTACTGTATTTGTTACTAGAATTCTGCTCATGATTTCAATGTATTGAATTTAGTGTGCTATCGTAGTATTTAAATCTAATGTTGCTCGCTTCATTGAGGGTCGACCGTCGTATATATATATATGATAGGTATAGTTATTAAGTATAATATATTTCTCGTTATTATCTCTATTTAATAGTGAATTAGGTTATATACTATTATTATTAGTATCTATATATATTATAGTATATACTATATATTTAAGTTATTACTACTTATATTATTATTTTTTTATTATTGATTTCATATATATATATATAGTATATATTACTTTAATATATATATCAGATTATATATAAGTTATATATTATATATTATATTATATATTATAGTGAGTAGCTATCTTTATATGATATATTGCTATATTTTGGTTTGAATATTAGAGTAGAGTTGAACCCCATTTTTGCGTCATTAAATCGGTTGCAGCTCTTTGTCCTATTTATTATAATTTTTGCTATCTTTTAATTATAATTAGATTACCTTTCTTCCCAGTTATTTTTAGATTCAAAACAAAAAAAAAGTATTATAAACTTAGTTTTGGATTTGAAATTTATGTGAGTTTTCAGGTGAATAAGATAGCGTCTTTAAGTGGTTATTGATCATACTAAATGTAGTATATATAATTAATAAGCTTAATATTTTTTTTACCGTTATAACGATACAATTGTTTGGTTTACATTTTTCTATTTAATATATATATATATTCTATTTAATATATCTTATATTAATATTAATATATCTAGTATATATATATTATTATATATAATGCTTATAATATATATATTATATATTATATATATATATATTTATATATATTTTATATATATTATTAATATATATATATATATATTATATATATATATATATATATTCTAATTATAATTATATTATAATATTATCTATATATTATTTAATATATTATATATATTAATATTAATATATATATTAATATATTATATATATATATATATATTAATATATATATATGATATATATAGTATATTATTAATATATATAATAATGATATGGCTTCAATTTGATGAAAAAGCTGGCTTAAGTGATCTGATATTTAGTTATATTTATTAACAATTTAAATTTCATGAGAAAATTAATTTTTAGAGAGGGCTATGAGCGAACGAGGACAGATGAGGGACAATTCCATTCGTCGTCACTCGGGAGGTGAGAGATCCGACTCTTGCGTATTTCTCCGAGCGCTCTTTTGATGGAAGCATATTTGTACAATATAATTGCTTAATTTCCTCTTTTTTTTTTTCTGTGTTTTTCACTAAGCGATACCACAACTGACGCAAAATAGGCAGGAGTCGGGATCTTCTCGGCTCCAGTGAGACGATGGCTTTGTCCCCTCTGGTGCGCCGTCCGGCTCGGAGCCTCTAAGAAAAAAATAATTTTTAACATGAAAAGCCATTTTTTGTTCTATAAATCATTAACTCACTATAGTTTCACTAAGCAGCTTTTCTAAATTCAAGCCATCATATAATCATTATATATCAGCTAGGCTTATAAGTACTATATATATATTATATATCATATATATATATATTATATATAATATATATCGGCCTATATATCGTCGTGCACTAAATAAATATTTACTTATATACTTTCTTATATATAATATAATAATATATTATATATATATATTATATATCATATTATTTTATACGTAGTTATATAGCATAATATATATATTTAATACATATATACTTATATATATATATAATATTTAAAAAATTTAATATATTATAATATTATTTAATATATTATTTTAATTATATATAATATATTATATATATCATTATATTAATAGAAAAATGGACCAACATATTGTAGTTTACGACAATAAGGAAAAAAGTATTAAGCTATTATTATATATACTACATATTCTGTTAATGACTAAATACACTTTAAAGCGTCACCTTGAACTCACTATTATCACCTAAACTAGTTTTATAATTTTTTTTGTTTTGATAGTCGTGTGGTTTTTACCCAAAAGTACTTCATTCATAATAAGACGCTAACTATAAAACTTCTGACAAATAATCCACAATGGGCTAGCAAATGTTGTCAACTCTATCTAATTAATTAAGCATATATATATATATATATATATAATATATATAGTATATATATATATATATATATTATATATTGTATATATAATATTATATTATTATAATTATATACTGTATATATGATATTATATATATAGGTATAATTTAATATATATATATATATATTTCATATTATATATATATATATAAGTTATATAGAATCTATATATAAATAATTAGTACATTGAAATCTTTATAAATAATATATATGATTAGTAAAAAAAATATATATATAAATAAATATACGGGTATATTTCCGGATCCATTCAATTTATGCCTAGCATTATAATCTAAAATATAATAATAATACTATATATATATATTATATATATATATTATTATATATATCACATGAACCACACTTCGTCACTGACACAATGTATAAATCTAACTTGACGGCATTAGCTATACTAAAATTGAATACATTTTTTGGAATCTATTATCACGGCTAAATTTAGTTTCGAAAGACGTACAAATATAAAATAGTAAAATTGATATAAAAAAATATATAAAATATCAAATTTTTATAGTGATAAGTTTATTATATTAATAATGACAGAATATCTGTTAACAGATTTATTTGTTCACTATTATTTTTTTACAGTATTTCCTGTGATTTATATATATATACATACTATATTATATATATTATATATGTATTAGCTATATATATATATTATTTTATATTAATTATGTATTAATACGATAATTATTTTTAATTAATTATATTTTAACCTAATAAAGGGTAAATGTCAACAACAGTAAGCTTATTATATATCTATAATATATATATTCCTTATTATATATTTAAGTTAGCCGTAACAGTATATAAATAACCTTAAGGTATACTATAATATATAATAATAATCTTATATATATAATAGTATACCATATATATAAGGGTACTTATAGTATAGATAATATATAATGAGGGGTTATATATAGGTATTACTATAAATTAGTATACTAACTAAGATATATAATATGTAGTATATATATACTATAGATATTATAAATACTATATATATATATCGGCTAGAAATATTAATATATAATTATATTATATTATATATATAATATATAATTAATATAATTATATAATATATATATAGTATTATATTATATTATATTATATTGGTATATATATGAAAATTTTTTCTAAGAATGATAATCAATTATACTTTTCCTACCCAAATTCTAGAGTTGCAATTCGAGTTTTGCAGAAGCACGATGAGAATTTGAAAATTTATGAGTAATAATTATGCCAATTTGATATTTTTTCATGATGTATCTTTTAAGTGTTTTTTTTATGTTTTTTTTTTGGGTTCGGGGGTCTTTTATTTAATATGTATTATTGCTTGTGATTCCAAAAATGTCTTCTTTTTAACTTTTTAGTGTAGCTATGTATACTTTTTTGAACTATGTGCGTCGCCTAATTTGGAGACTGGCCTATATATATTTTAATATATTAATCTTATATATCTTACATCTATATACCACCTTGGTCGTGTATGCATAAATATAATTATTTGATATTCATTTATAATTAATATATATATATATATATATATATGTGTTGAGTGTGTTGGTGTGTTGTATGTGGTGTGTGTGTGTGTTGTGTTGTGTGGTGTGTTGTGTGGTGTGTGTGTGATGTGTGTGTAGGTTGTGATGTGAGGTAGGGATGTGTTGTGTGATGTGTGTGTGTGTGTGGTGTGTTTAGTGTGTGTGTTTTTACTAAGTACAATATTGAGTGCTCAAGAAAAAGGTTAATTCCTGGTGTAGTAAGACCTCTCACACGATTTTGTTGTGACTCAAGGGATGTATTTCCAAATAAAAGTATTACGACCTGTGGAATATGAAGTTTATTTCGGTACCTATGTTTGGTGATTTTAGTATTTATTAAAGCTCTGTAAGAAGGGCGTTTCAGGTCGCTGATCTTATAAATTTAGAAAGTTGACCAATAGGACCCTGCTCAGTCCACTTGTGGTATTGGGGCGGGTGCAGGACATTTTTTTCAGTGAATCGCGTTTAGGCAATCTTTCTTCGATGCTTTGAAGAATTTCTGGTATCCTTTCGAAATATTGAACAGCTCCGAAACAAATTTTTTAAGTGATCGGGTGACTGCAGGACTATGTTTATTGAAAAAGTGACATTGTCTGCATTTTACTTATGAAAGTCATTAATTTTGTATCAAAACATATTATATTGTACTGTAGTGACATTGAAAGTGTTTTTTATGAATCATATAATTTTAACTGAATGTAAAATCGTAATTGAAAATAATTTTTATGTAAATTTTAGGATTTTTCAGAAATACAGAAAAAATGTAGTATCAATTAAAGTATTTAATAACAATCAATATTGACGGCTGAACGTAGTGTCTTTATTTAAAAGAAGATTTGGTTATTTCTGGTATTCTATTGTTTAATCGAAAAATACAATTTCAATAAAGTTTCATATTTAAAGTTTTATGATATTTCTTCTTTAGACTATGATCTGCAATGATCAATGTGAATATAATTTGTCGAATTCAATATTGATGTGTTATACATTAAAAGGAAGTAAAGAAAAAAAATAGTATAATTGTTTTAGTTGAATTTTATAAAATATTTTCTACTTTTTACTGCTTTAATCAAATTCGAGTAATAATAGATTGGTATTAATAAGTTGTTTTCGTATCAAATAATAAAGAATGACAAATTAACTCTTTTATTGTCGTGTTAATCTAACATTTTAATTATTTTTAAGAGCATTCTCAATGATATCAGAAAAATTTTCATCAGTATGCACGTTCTTATAAAATTACTTTAAGTTTAATCGTATTCATTACAAATTTTTCTTAACTTAATTAGGTATTTTCTTTATTTAATGTTTAAGTTTGATTTCCATCTCAGCTAAAATGATGATTTCATAATTTTCTTATGAATTATCATCTATTTGTCTACTTTCTTTCACTTGCAAATTTTCATGGTTAACTGTCTGTTAATGACGAATTTAATTTTTCAAACTGGTAGGTTTACTGATGCTCAGTTGGTCAATTGTTTGTCAAATTTTATGGTCTAATCTGACAAGCGCAAGTGAGGATTCTGAACTGCTAACATTTTGACTCCGGACCCAGATATGCTTGTTTCGATATGTGATATTAGCATTTTAAGTCCTAGCTTCACAAAGAGCATTCTAGCGTAGTTTTAATATTCAGATCTTTGTAGTTCTGAGGAGATTGGGATACTGAAACTATGGATATACAAATGAGATGGCCGCCTCAGCGATATTATTATTTGTTTTCAGGTAACACTTCTTTTCCGTTTCTTTTATGAATTTTTTTTTGTATGTTTAAGAAATGATGGATAAATCAGCCTTCTCTAATATAAGATATTCTGTTTCACCGTGTAGACCGTGAATTTTTTGAGTAGGAAGATAGTTACTTTGATTGGGTTGAATAACAAGGTAAGTGCGACTCATGGTGTAGTTGGTCTGATGTAAGATAGAGATTCTCTGTTTGGAGGTTTCCAAAGAGTGTTATTATCAGTTGAATGTTCACATAATGATTGAGAAAATTGAGGGAGAAGAAAGAATAATTGTATTTAGGCTTATGGATTTGCAACATGCGTATGATAAGGCGTTAATATAGGAGCTCCCTAGTGGAGGTGTTAGTGATAACAGGTTTGTTTGGTGCGTAGACTTTATGGGATAAATCAAAGTATGTATGAGGATAGTTGAGGCGTGTGTAAGAATAAATGGTGTCAAATTTGAATTGGAATCAGGTTTCTAATGAGCGGAGTGAGGAACACGGGGTTGTTGTTCTGGTTCCTTGTTAATTCAAGATTTATATATTAATGGGGTTTGAATGCAACTACGAGCGCCGCTCCTTGCGTTGCGCCTTATTCTCCGCATTCCTTTCATGCTCGTGCGTGTCTCTCTTTACCCTTTTTTTCTCCTACTTGACTTCATGAATTCGCTAGTACCTGGGAATGGAGATTTGCCTACCTTGCTTGACCGCTTTATTTGACCCCTTCTTCTCGTACCCTCCTTGTCTTATCCTCCTCTTACTTCCTCTTTTTTCTTTTGTCTTCTCCATTTGCTCTTATTTGTTTCTTATTCTTGTTTACATAATTGTTCATTTCTTTTTTTTTTTCATCTCTCTTCTATTGGATTCTTGCTATTTTTCTTGGTTTTCTCGCGTTGTTCTTTCAGTGCTTGTCTCGCAGGCTTTTTATTCTTCGACGAGTCTTTCGCACGTTCATCTCTTTTCTCTCGTCGGAGACATTGCTTTTTTTTTTGCGGCCTTGTTACGTCTTTCACTCCTTTGCTACGTTGTACTTTTTCCTTGGTTTCCTTTTAGTTTTGTCTTCCTATCGCTGCGCTTTGGTATTTCCTTCTCCGACCATCATCGTGTCCTTTTCTTCTTCATGGCTCGTAATGTTGAAGAAACTAAACGTTTTATCAGATTTTTCTTGAAGAAATACCTCTGTCCGTTCTTTTTTTCCTTCCACCTCTTCTGTTTTCTTTTTCTCCTTCCTTTTTTGTTTCTTCGTTTCCATGATTTTTATACTCAGTGCTTTTCTTCCTTATACCTTATTTCTATTTGCGTCTATGATGCGTGAGGAGGATGATGCCCTGCAGTGTGGAAGTAATGTTAGGTGGTGAGGTCAGTCTGTTGTACCAATGTGTCTGAGTTTAAAATAATATACTGGGTATGTGTTGGATTGAGAGGTGGATACGGATGGCAGGACGTGTACTAAGGAGTTGTGAAATGCAGGAAAGGTATCTGGCGCAATTAAATCTTTGGTTGTAAAAAGGAATCAGTCTGGAGTGCGCTAGGTCTTGCCTGAGGGTATGTTGTTACCCTTGTTGAATGTATAATAGTGAGATATGGTCTGGAATAAGAAGTATATCAGATCTAAAGTCTCTTCCAATGGTGTTTCTTTATGATGGAACTATTCTTAGGACCTGGAAGCTGATAGGGTGTGGAGATAGATTCAACATCATCAAATAGAGATGGAAACGTATGTAAAGAGATGATAAGTGTGTGTGCTGAGAGGGTGGGTAAAACTCGCAGAATGGGAGAGATATAAAAGTAGATCTTGTTTGTAGCAAGTCGTTTACTGCAATACACTCTCTAGTCGCAACAATATGCTTTTCCGAGGCTGCCAATGATATGAATCATGCTTTAACTGCTGTGGTACTTTTCTGTTTAATTGGGACGCGCACTGGTTAAAGGTAACCCTTTGTGTATATTTCCGAGGTATAAGTCTTCTATTTATATTGTGTGGTAGCAAAATACCCTGATCGTTATGCGTGTTAGTTAGAATTACTTATTCATCTTCAAGTGTGAGGGAGCATTCTTTCTCTGCAAAGTTAGAATTTTTGCGGGTGGTGATCCAGTGATGACGTACTGTGAAACCTACAAATGAGAAGTGTGGAGTCTGTATAAATAACTCTACCTTCTTTTCTGAATTAGGTACATTTCGCTGGCGGAGTAAGATGGTATTAGACTTGTCCGTGTGGCGCCGAGAGTGTGCTCGAGTAAGTAGAAGCAAGTGTCATTGATCATTATGTGACTCACGAGTATAATCGAAGCTGTGGGTGTGTTGTATTCTAGGACGGCATAGAGACGCTAGGTTTGGGCCATGCTACTCACGGGCTCTTAGGGGGATAACCTGATTAATGCCTGCAATCCTTTACTCGATGTTACACTCGGTTTGAGATCCGTCGCGTGTTCGCCTCGTACAGGCATTGCTTATTGTGTGGTTTGGTTATACATTTTATGGCTGAGTGATTGTGCGATCAACGTTAGTTTTTCACCTATTAACTGTAAATTTGGGCGTGACACTGACGAGGAGGTGTGCCCGAGAAAGTAAAGGTTGGTCTGACTGCGCATAATTTCTTTTTGGTCGCAATTCTTTTCGTCATACAGTAAAGTGTTTCGTCCCGTATAATTCTAAATTTTTGCTGACGATATTCACATATACTCTCTCGACGCTTTATGCCTATTATATACGCAGACCTAGTAGGCTCACGATGTACGCTTTAGTCGCATGTCTTTATCTGCCAAGATACTTGGTGAAAAAAGCCGATATGTTAAGAAGATCGAAGAGACGAAGAAAGATCACTATATACTTATTACGCCTAAATTTTACTACATGAACTCTCAATTCCCATCAACGGATATTAGTCCAGATATTCAATAATGATAGAATATAATTGACATGTTCATAAACTAATACTATCAGCTATCGGCAAAAAAATTCATGAAAGTTTAGTATTAACCCACCATTATTTAAAATTGTATATATAATATGAGAGTTAAAATAAAGTAATAATATAGGTTATTATAGATATTGTTTTAATCATAGGTTTTTTAGGGTGAACGTTCTTTGTACAACTTTTTTTGCACTAGGAGTGGGCTATGTATGAATGCGGTGTGAAGAGGGCTACTTGCGCTCTCCTTTGAACTATAGAAAAGTTAGCTAAATTAGTTTTAGGACAAAACACTCTTTGGTCAATGCAGTTGTACTCGACACAATGTTATGTTTGTAACAGGATATGGTTGTTTCGTAGAAAGAAAGGATATTGTCCTTTATGAGTTACTCTGCCTGTGCTGGCTGGGGCGCGAAAAGTGCACACCCAACGGACCCTCTCGTGTGCTAAATTCTCTCTGATTAACTGGGAAATTCCGAAGGGCATTAATACGAAGATAATGGCGCGCTGTACTTGAGTGAGAAACGTTTTGACATTGTACGTACAGACAGTGCGCCAACAGACCATCCGGGTCCTCGGTAAATCAGTGCATCATGCGCCTGTGTGCCCGCCGGGCTGCAGTTCGATGCCCTTCGTGAACATCATATACTAACAACATATGAAAAAATGTATGTGGTAGTGTAATTTGAGAGAGAGAGAGAGGATTTTTTGAAACTTAAAAATCCTTTTTTTCTGAAAAAGTTTTTATCATATAGTGAATATTTTACCATATAATATTATATTATAGTATATTTATAATATATAATATATATTAATTAATAACTAATATTTATTCTATTATACTACTATATACTATTTATATTATATACATTGAATGTATGATTTACGATGCTATAATATATATATATATATATATACTATACATATACTACACATAGTTATACGCGTTTGGTTTTCTGTGCTCATCCTTATCTCTTCATTCACTCTCTCTTTTTATATTATCTTTATCTCCTCCCTCATCTCTCTCTCTCCTCTTCTCTCTTATCTCATCTTATTAATTAATATCTTATTATATATATATATATAATTTATCTTTTAATATATCTATATATTATATATTATATATAATTTTAATATAATTATTATATGAATCAATATTAAGCTATAACGAAAAATTCTAATTAACATTTATATATATATTTCTTATTTAATAATATATATTATATAATATATAAATCTATATATATACTATACTATATAATTATATATTATTATATCTCTCTTATATATATAATAATATTTATATTATATATTATTATATTATATATTAATATTCATTATTATTATTAATACTAAATATTATATATATATATATATATTATTATATATTTATTATAATGTCAATTAAATAATTTTGTTCATTAAACCACTACTATAAAAATTTTTGACCTGTTATTATATCTATATATTACAAATATTATTAAACTTCATATAATCATGTAATAAAGATGCATTAATTTACCCTATTTGACAAGGATAAAGTTATAGATTTTATTTTTCCTTTTAATTTAAGTATATTGTATAGATTTTTTTATTTTTAATTTTTATTTATTTTTATGAAAGTCATTCATTATTTCTTCGGAGAGATGAAAGAAGATTTAAAAATAAAACGTGATTTGAATATTAAATAAACGATAAGGTTTCTGTGTGTCATATATTTGACGGATATTTCTATCAAGCATCTTTTATATCTTTACCTTCAACAAATTTATTATCTATAATATTATATATTTGCAAAAAATTAATTAGTAAAAATAATTAATTTACGGCCCATTATTATGATTTTTAATTATATATATATTTAATATATGATATGATATTTGTGTAGTCCCTGATGACGATTTTCGAAATTTCGAGATATATGATTCTTCGGCACTACATAAAGTTATTAATATAATCTGAATAAGTATTAGGTAACTCTACGTATAAATTATTAACATACTGCTTATTACTATATAGCGATATTAGTTATGTATACTATACTACTATAGTATTAGGATTTACTAGTATCTCTTCTAGCTTATCGTATATATACTCATTATATATATAGTAAATATCATACATGACCAATATTTGACACTTTCAATGATATACTACTCACTCTATACTGTTTTTAAGTTCATTATTCTTGTGTGTTAATTCTAGGAGGTTGGGGTTAAAAGTTTCCTATCTTGCAGTGTGTACTTAGTACTTTACCAAGTTAAGCAATATTTTTATGGGGTGACTTTGTACTTGTACATTACATTGCAGTTTTCTTAAAACACAGTTGTACTTTGTTAGTTGATCTGGACTGTTGTATTGGTAACTTGTGCTTGGTCTCCTATTTATGCAAGTCTTTTACACTTGTCGATTAATATTGTTTTTTTTATTTTATTTATCTGAGATTTCCTACGGGTTACTCTGTATACCTAATCAATTTCTAAGTATATAATATGGTATATACTCTAAATAAATTCGCATATTATGAAATGTACAGTATGTCATCGATTGATGTAAAAAAATATATGAAAATTCTCAAAATATATAATATAATCATATTTAAATCAACTATATAAGTAGCATTTATAAGAATTTGATGGAAACTATTCATTTATATATATAAAGTGAGGAATCTATACCTACATCAATGTACATGTGTACCTGCATATGGAGATTTATGTGGAAGTATACAGTATAATAGTTTTTATTTTATATATAAGATATAAAATAACTAATAAATTAAATTATAATTTTAATATACTATATGTGAGAGAAGTATTTAATATAGTTTTTATAACTTATCCCCTATTTTCTTATATCAATAATATACTTTCCAGTTACTTTTTCATATGATTATAAATCATACACAGCCTACCTTTTATATTTCCCAGATGAGGGTGTCAAGTGGCGTAACATGTCAGAAAGCCAGACAGTAGTAGACAGAATATGACCTGCCATTTATAATTCGATTAAATGATAATGCTACAAGATTCCAAGTATACCACATATATTTACTATAATTAAGCTCGGTTGTATCTTCGTCTCACACCAATGAAACATTTTAACTTAGAGTTTCAGAAATAACATTCTCTCGGAGAGGAGAGTGAGGACGAGCTGCCCTTAATCTACTTAGAAGTATTTACTGCCATCTTGTGGGTTTTTTACGTCCTGTGAAGATAGTGATTGGGTGTGTCTATAAAAATATATCACCACGAAATCACTAGAATGCTGCCATTGTTACTCATTGTAGCACTAATCTTATAGCCTGCTATACTACTCTTTCCTACACTAAAATTTGCGATTTCCTCTAATGCTGCACTCTATCCTTTTGTCCTTACTTACGGTTATCCTCAAGAGGGTTGAAGTATTTGAGAGGTAAAAACCAACGTTCTTTCTTTGTTAATTACAAAGAGTTCGAGCAGAATTAAAGATAGTAAGAGTAACAGGAGCTAAATATTTAAATGTACAAACTCTTAAAAAGGCGGCTACAGACTTGCGTGAATTCGCCGAGACGCTACCTACGTCGAACGTTTTCGCGGTTATTTGCAATTGTTTCTCTCCTGCGAGGGGACACGTCATTCTCTACCCAACACCATTCGTTTTACGCTTAGACGAAACTCGGGCTTTCAAGGAAGTTCGGTGAATGGAAATGAAAAACAGTTCGTCCTCTTTTTTGTTGGTATTTTTTACATAAAAAAAAATCGTATACTTTTATTAATTAAAGCTTTCACATGTTCATTTATAATATATTACTATATATATATACTTATATATTATTTATAATATATAATTATATATTATATATATATCTATATATATATATAATATTATATATATATATTATATATATATATATATTTATCTATACTTATATAATATATTATATATATATATAGTGAAGCTAATAATCTCTAAAGCGGTGTCTTCCGATATATAATATATATATATATATATATATATATAATATGATACTTTATTTATAATAACAGTAATATATTATATATAATATATATATATATAATATATATATCATACTATATTATATATATCTATATAATATATAAATATATATATTATATATTATATTATATTACTATAGAGGAGAGAGAAGAGAGAAGAGAGCAAGAGAGAGAGAGAGAGAGAGGCTCCTCCATTATTTATTCAATATATATAATAATATATATATATATCTATACTATATATATATTATATTTATATTATATATATATGATATATATATCATATTAATAGTATAGAGAGAGAGAGAGAAGAGTTTAATGATTTTTATTATTTCCTAACTTAATGTTTTACTGTGCCTACAGGTAAAAAAATATAATATAAAAAAAACATATGAAATCAAATTAATTAAAAATTTACATTATTTATTACACGACAAAATAATTATTATTGGCAATGGCAAATTTCTTAATTTAAGTAGCAAAAACAGGAAGCTTAATAAAGTGCTTGTAGAATATACAAAAGTAATCTTTGTTTGAAATTTTCATATATATACTATATATATATAGTATATATATATATATAATATTATTTCATATATATTATATATATATATATATTATATATATATAGTATATATAATATATATGTATACTATATGATAGATTTATTATATATATATATATTTCCATTCATCAAAATTTCAGAAAGCATAAGACCAAGAGTCAGATTGAGTATATGCACCATTATAAAATCTTAAATTTTCATAATTGAAACTATAACGATATTATTAACAAAATCTTCAAAAAACTTCACCATTTGAAATTTTGTCCTGAGGCTTCTGTCAGGGCAACCGAAGGAAAGAATACAAGACACCATACACATACCTCTTTGAATTTTATTAAATTTTAACTACAAATATTCAGAAAAAAATATTTATATTTAAACAAATACAATTTTAAATTCAACAACATGTTATACTTATTGTTTTAGTTTTATTTTCCAACCCAATATTACCGTAATCCGTTACCAAGTTATAAATTTAATGGCCCCTATATTCAACCATCTTAACTAGATTTGATGCTAAGACACTCAAATTGTTTACACAACAAATATACGTATATCCCATACCATCACTAACAATACTATACCTTATGATACACCCATATTAAAAAAACAAATATGACAATAAAAAATAAATTCTAGACAATGTTATTTTATAAATACAAATATAAAATAATTACATATATATGAGCTAAGTAATTAAAAAATGGAGTTGTTAATGAGTATATAGCCACTATTGTCAGAAGATAGTTTAGTACACAATTATTGGTAGCCTTATAATTTGCTTTTAATTTTAATTTTACGGCACGTATGGCACCTATATTTATTTTTAAAATGTTTTATTTTCACCGCACTTGTGGTTACGCCACACATTTTTATTTTGTTCTAAGTTTTTAAAATTACTTTATGAAATTTATTTTCGTTTTACCTTTTTTATTTTGTTTTCATTTTTTTTTAGCAATTTTTAAATTTTTCATTTGTCCTTTACTGGTAAATTTTGACCTTTTTCCTTTTCAAATCGTCTTTGAATATTCCTCTTGTTTTTATTTGAAATGCATAGCTTTTCAAATTTTGATTTTTCAGTTTTATTTTAATTCTAGCATCCACTTTGCATTGAACAATTACTAATACGTTTAATGGTTCACAGTCAAATTTTAAGTGCACCGCACTGTTGACTTTAGTGGTACCCATGTACCAGAAATTTCCTCTTCAAAACCAGCAAAAAAAATAGTCCCAGAAAAAATCCAGAATGGAGCCACAGAAAAAATTGAACCCCCCCCCCCAAAAAACAAAAAAAAATAAAAATGGGCAGTATTATTGTCCAGTTTTTTTTTTCACAACATCTACTTTTCAGATTCCAAATGGACCACATTAAACCTCCCACACACAAACACTATCACCTCTTCATCAATACAATACTTATTAAATCCCACTAACCCGACGTATCAGTGAACTCTGCAACTAAGTGACAGGGTATCACAGATACAAAAGAAAATATATCACATTAGCCATTCCACAAACCACTAAAACTCATCCCTATCTCCATCTACCATTTAATCTTTTAATCACAATTTTCTCTATTTAAATACTTATGTTAAACTCCAAATAAATCAATTTTTTTTTGTATTTAAAACCCTAAAATGGAAAGTCTTAAAATTTAACTTTAGTGTAACCCAGCTTGTATCCAGAATTTCCTCTTCAAAACCAGCCCAAAAAAAAATAGTTCCAGAAAAAAACACATCTAGAATAAATGGAGCTGCAGAAAAAATTGAGCAACAAAAAAAAAAATCTGCAAATATACAAAATAACAAACTCTAACATTACAACAATAATAAAATATATAAGAGAATAATTAGTTAAATGAGATTACACCATATGACCTAACCATAAAATAATTAACATTATTATTAATAACAGGAATAATCAGATACAGAATAATAATATAACAGAAATATTCCAGTTTTTTTCTTTCACAACGTCTACTTTCCAAAATTCCAAAGTGACCACAGTAGACCTTCACCTTTACTTCAATATGATACGTCAAAATACAAATGCAATAATCTGCTGTAAAATTATAATAAATAATAATAATAATAACTAATAATAATAATAATAATATCTTTATTTATTAAACAAATATAAAAATTAAAACAGAGTGTGAAATATTTTCGTTCCCATCGCCATGGATTGATGATCTTTGATATGCTATAAAAAATGAATACATAGCATGTGCACGAATAATTTTTATGGATTATTTATGAATACCTTTTTTTATACTTCACAGTATTTAAAATTATAATACTTACATATAACTGTATATATATATAATATTATAATATAATAATATATATATAAAGTATATATATAGTATATATATAATATATAAGTATATATATATATATAAAGTATTATATAATTTCAAAATGTAAGAAAATTTAAAACTTATAAAACAATTATAAAAATATTAACTGGATTCTGATTGAGTAAGCTTCCTTGATGAAACTCTTAAATCAAGAAGTCAATCCCAAATTCTTGACATATCTCATATCGCACTTTGCCCATTAATCCCCATGAAACACAACGATTATTTCCATTTTTAATAAATATTTTCCTGACGCTAAATTTTATCATGAATGCCCGCCACGCCGTCCTCCAGGCCTGCAAAATATGCTTGGTATTCAACCCCCCCTAATATATAGAGGGAGTGGGTTGTCTGCAGGTTGGGTTATTACCGCTGCTTATTATGACTCTTCATCATTTGAGATAAAATCTAAACAAGTGATATATAATTATATATATATTATATATATATATATATATATATATATATATATATAAATTATATATTTATATTATATATATTATTAATATAAATTCATTATATTTTGTGTTTCTTAATTTTTTTTCTCAAAAACAATTTATAGCCAGAAAAAAAGTACTGTAATAGATAGAGCTTTTAAATTAAGATTCAATCAGAAATACGACTATTGGCCGCTGGTAAATTTTCAGTAGGTATTTTTTTACCTTGAAGTCCAATATGAATACAATACACATACCCCTTATCTAATTGTCTTCAAAAATTTTAATTTATAATAAGTAAAAATAATAATGTATTTCTAATAATAATAGTTTTATTAACAGTTTATAATAAATGCCTCATCTTCTCCCTCAAGCCTGACCTTTGGAGGGGTGAATCGCGACCATTCCATCCTGTAGAGAGGCTGAATCGGACACCATCTGCTGTTTAACAAATTCCCTCTTTTATTGTAATAGAATTCAATTTTTATATTTTTAATTTTTTACTTAATAATAATTATTTATACATATTCAAGATTATAGTAATAAGTAATGAAAATGTCAATAATGATACATAAAATAAGAATAAAATAGATAGGTGGTCGATTGTTCACGTCTCTCCGCTCAAGCCCACAATTTTGAGAGAATTTTTTGGAATTGTTTCGTATTTTTTATATAAATTTCATGATTTTTAAATTTTGAGGAGTTTTTAGCTATAATAAGTAAGCTATTATTATAATTTAATTAATCTATGACAACAAAAAGTTACATGCCGTAAACTGCCATACGTAAATATTACAGAAATCTGAAGGCGGTTCTGATTCACCCACCCACCCCCCCCCTCCCACCCCGTCATCAATTTTTAAGCCGGTGGTTTGTGAATCGACCAAGTTAGGCCCCTCCGGTGAAATTTTAGCCACGTAATAACTGTTTGGAACAAAATAATTTTACTTTGCCTATTTTAAAGCTAACATACTCAAGTGTATACACTGAAAAAACTATAATTAAAATCCATCCTCAATTGACTTTAATTTTATTAACCCGCACGCCTTCAAAAAAAAGACTCAACTATTTTTCAAAAGTGGAAATTCCTATTGAAGGGCCATCTTTGTACCCCGTAAGTAATTATTTCATTTTTTAAATAATATAAAAAACTCTCCTTAGAATTAAAGATGACTCTAAATAAACTTTGTAGTATCCATATACCGTAGGCCCGAGTAGGGTGTTCCGCGCGGTGCTACGCACGTCTAATTAAATGACGGATTTTTTTTTTTTTTTAGTGGACCCGAATAATAAAATATCACCACTCTAAAGGAGAGGGCCGGTCACACACACGACACCCCCTCGGACCTATAATGGTTAAGCCATACCTTTGGTTTGTCTCGTGTTTAAGGCAAAATACATCCATCTAGGTTAGGGTTCTCAGTTTTATAAAAATGTAAAATTAGTTTTTGAAATAAATTTTGTTAAATATACCATAATATCTGTATATACTCAAACAATCCTTTATATTTTTGAATTTCGCTATGCAGTTGGTAACCTAAACTGAAACCGTACCTATAGGAGAATTGACTAAAGCAGAGTAAAACATAAGACCTATATCATTGAAAAAAAAACTGTTCAAACATAATTTGTCGAGTTCAATTTTTTGTACACTTAAATATTTCCATCAAGTTTTCAATCAGTACTCCTCAATTTGGACTCTATTTAACACTCCACAATTAGCTCTGAAAAACACCATTGTAACTTCTTTTTTTATGTGCATAAACATAGCCTTTTTAATATATTGTTATAAAAGGAATTATAATAGAATTACTATTCAAATTCTTGAATAATTTTTAAATCTAAGGTAACATCTACTACTATTGTAACATCAGAAATTATACATTTAGAGTCTATTAGACTATAGTAGACTACTTACTAGTCGAGAGAGTGAGACCTTAATAACTTGCCAAAGTTAGGCCCTAGTTTGCAAGAATTGTCTGGCCTAATTATGCTCTAGTTAGGTTGGATTCTCATATAAATCTACTTATTTATTTCATAGATCTAGAATCATTAAATCATAAGTATTTTACAGATCTATCTAATTTTTTCATAGATCTAGAATCAGGTTAAATATAGGAATTTATTAAATTTACATTCACTTGTTCCTCAATAACTTGTAAGTGGCCTATGTGTTTGGCCTAGAGTAGCTCTATTTGACTCACAAAACTATTCACAAAATAGAGAAATCAATTCGTTATCTATTAATAGACCTGTTTTTATTTTTATTTCATCATAAAATATATTGTAATATAACTAAAATAATAGCACTAAGATTTTAGAAAACCTTAACAAGATAGGCCTAGGTTTAAAACCAAAACACTAGCGCAATCTCCACAAAATAGAAAAACGATCCAAAATTGATAACTAATGAAACTTGTATCCGCCGAAGACATCTAACAACGTGTGTATATTCCGGGTAATTTCCTATTGCCCTTGTCGCGTTCCTTTGATTGTGCCAATTTACCGGACAAGAGTATGGAATAAGCGTTCCGTTACTTTTAACAGTCTCATAATGACTGAACCAACCGGCGCCCGAAACATGAAACGCTCGCAATCCAAAATTGATCCCAATCATCATCATTGCGTAGTTTCGGCTTATATTACCCGTTCGGACGAATTACTATTATTGCACCCTCAGCCTCGCAAGTCCTGTAGCTGGGTCGCCCTTTACGAATATTTTATTTTTTCTTAATTTTTTTTTAAATGTTCCTCTTTATAAGTGTGCTCAAAAAGAACCCGCAAATGCCATCACAGGCAGGTCCTGCCCTAATGTTCGCGTTCGGCGAATTCACGCAAGTCTGTAGCCGCCTTTACGAATATTTTATTTTTTCTTATTTTTTAAATTTCCTGCAATGGTTGGGCAGAGTCTGCCTGGAGGGACAGCACATGCCATTCCATGGTAAGGTCCTCTCTTTGGAAAAAAAAATAAAAAGAAAAAACTTTATAAATATTCTGGATACGAGGAATTTTTGTTCTAATTTTTAAGGTTTTTTTTTTTTTCCAGCACTGGTTGCCAGTTAATGCCTGGAAAACTGGAGACGCTGGGTCAGCCCGTAAGTGAGGCGCGCAACCCGTAGGCCGCTGTCAAAATCTTTAATACTTTAAAACTCCGAGTTTACCAGGTGTACCAAAGTAGTTTAGTATATAAGTTTTGTTAGTATTTTGAGTTTATAATTAAAAATTTAAAGACGAATTAGCTATTGTGATTTGGTCAAGGTAGGCTGAGGCCTTTTATTTGATAATAAATTTGTGATTATTTGGAGCTGCTTCCTTGTATTAATTGTTATGAATAGTTTTATTTAATGTATTTATTATTTATTGAATTGTATTAATTATTATTAATTTTCTAATTATTGAAATTTAGGTAGTTTTAGCTAGCATACATATTATATATTTGATTGATGATTATTATTTATATATTTATCTGATTTAGTGATTAATTATTATTATTATTAATTTTAATCTATTATTATTATTATTATTATTATATATTATATTATTCCTATATTATTATTTATTATTATATAGTATTATTAATATTATTATTATTATTATTATTATTAATTTATCTATTATTATGATATTTATTGATTATTATTATTATTTTTATTTTATTATAAAATTTTTAGATGTTTAAGTGTGGGGCCTTGAGATATGATAGGAAAATTTAGTAGTGTGAAATTAACTAAAAGGTTATTAATGCATAGTGAGTTTAAATAATATATTTTAATATATGAAGTTGATGAATGATTAATTGAGTTATGTAATTATTGAGTCATTATATCTCATATATTATATATTAAGTGTTGTGATATTTATTTATATATTTGATTATTATTATTAAGAGCGTCTCGCTAAGTAAATCCTGTTATGGTGTTATGTTCTTAATTACAATTTAATGTAATTAACAAATTTTTATGACAAATCTCCTCCATATTTTGTTTGCAAATAGTTATTTATTATGATGTATGATCTAAAGTTTTGTTTTTTATGTTGCTTAAAATGATTATGATGTAATAGTAAGATTATTTAGTTTTAACATTCGAGAAAGGTGTGAAATTAATGAAGTATGGAGTGATTTGATATATGCAGTATATTAAAGTGTTAATAATTATTAAGTCAGCGAGTGTATTTGTAATGTGTACGTAAAAATGTCACATATTAATTATATGTATATATTATTAATTAATTAGAAGAGTTATTATTTAGTGTAATTATATTATAGGAAAAATTAATAAAATGTATAAATACTAAATTAAGATGTATTTATGTCAACCTTCACGTGCTGAATAGAGGTTTATAATTATTATTATTAATATTTTATTTTATTAATTAATAAAATATTCTAAATCATAAGATAAAATTATTATTATTAAGTAATTATTTATCTACAATTTATATTAGATTATTGATTATATATTTAATTATATTTAATGGTCATACAAGGGAATTAATTAGAGTATATGATTTCTTCACTTGGTAATATATATGTGAATAGCCTCAGCACGTTATAAACGGATTTCAATTTGATAAATTATGAAATAAAAAATATTCTTTTCAATTTATTGTAATGAAAGGATGTAAATGAAATTTTTGAATTTCTGTATACTAAGATATGAATATATAAATTAAGTTGAATTAAAATATGTGTCTGGAATTAGATAGTGAATTAAGAATCTACACTATTTTATGTATAATATTTCTATTATAATATACTATTATATTATATATTATTTATTTAATATATTCACTAAGTTATATAAGATTTATTATGATGAGTTATTATATTATGTAGATAATGTTGAATATTAGTTATTTCTTCACCGTTGATTATTATTATGATTGTTAGTCATTTTTATTATTCTTATTATTATTATTATTTTATTATTATTTATATAGTATTATTGATTAGATTTATTCTTAATATTATATTTTATAGAGGGCTGTATTATGACATATAGTTATAATATAGTTGTATAAGATAATGGTTATTATTTATTATTAGTTATTATTATTAGTGATTGAGAATTGAATGAGATTATTATATTTTATATGTAAGTATTATTTAGGTTAAATTTTCATTAAAGTGGAGTTATGTAATTAGTATTAGAATTAATTATTTATGATTATTAGAGATAACTATAATTGATATGTAGTTATATTATTAATTATTTTTTTAACTTATTTATTTCTTTCATTATATGAGTTTATAGCAAGGTATACACTATACCACGTCACTAAAACATTGACAACACAAATGCGGTGAGTAGCGAATTAGTGTGAATTGATTATGTTGAATTATTTATGAGAGAATAGTATTTATTGTTGTATTATTAAATATGTTTTTTATAATTTTATTATAGGATGGATAATTCTCACTGTTCAGTATACTCATAATGTGATGGAGAGCGGTAATATGTATTTTACTTATTATTCATATATTATATTATTATAGTGGTAAGGAGAGTATATTAGGGTAATATTAGTCCAGATAATTAGATTGAGGAGAGTAAATATAATTGATTTATTTTATATTATGATGATTAGTTATGATTTAAATTGAGAATTATGTATTATTTGATATATGGCTGGTATATTTATTGGATTGTATAATATAATAGTGGATCGAATCCAGTTAATGTATTGACTGAGAGAGGGATTGAGTGAGTATTGGAGTTGAGTAAATTATTATTATATGAAACTAATCTTTAACTGATTTAAGTAATTATTATTATTGGATTATATAGTGTGATTATTGATATTTGGTTGTCAATTAATTATCTTTTATTACTATTTGATATATCAATATATATTGTAATATGCAATATATTAATATGTAAGGTAGTATAAGAAGAATAAATTATATTTTAGGTTTTATGGATTTACAACTATAGATCTTATTAATATATGAATGAGTAATAATATAGTTGGGATGAAGAAATGATGAAACAGATAGATTATATTATTTATTAATTAATGAAATGAAAAACTTATGAAATGATTATGGTTATTAGTTTATTAGGATTTAGTTAAGGATAAATTTAATTATATTGATAATTATTCAAATATATATATTAATGTTATTAATGATATTAGATATAGTAAGATGATTACTTGATTGTATTGGTATATAGAGTAATATATTAAATTATTGATGTTCATTATATTAGTTTGTAGATTTGGATTCTTAATGAGTATAATTTATGCTGGAGCAATCGATGTATTAGGAGTGGTAGTTACTTAATGTCTTTCATTCACTCTTAATTGCTAATTTATTATGACAATGTGGCATATTTGATAATTATGATTAATATTATTATTCATGTAAAGTATATTGAGAGATATTGATGATTAGAATATTGACTATGAGTATATTATAAGTGTTGATAGATATGAGATATGTGTAGAATTATTATTGGGAGTAGAGCGAGTGGCGGATGTGCCTTATTCATTATTTTAATCGTACTTATCTTATTATTGAATTTAAATTTGACTGAGTAAGTATTTAATTGATTTGATTGTGTTTACTTATGATTGATCAAAAAGATTGGGAAGCGCTGCTATAGATCACACTTGAAGTAGAGTTGTATTATTTATTATAGATAAAAAAGTGTCAAAATTTATAATTATGGAGATTATAGTAAGAATAGTTTTCGATTATTTATATTATTAATGTAAATAGATGAGGAGGTTTATTGAATAGTAATTAATATCTATTATCATGTTTATTAAGTATTATTATATGTATTATTATATGATGTTTATTGATTTGTTAGATGTGAATGGATTCTAAGAGAAAAATGAAAGGTTGATTTTATGTAAGATTTGATGCAAGTTTAATTGCTTATTATTATTGTTGTTAATTATTATTTATATAATTTTTATTATTATTTTTATTATTCATTATTATTATTATTATTATTATTATTAATTAATTAATTATTATTATTATTTTATTATTAGTTATTATTTGTTATTATTTATTATTATTATTACTTTATTATTATATTATTTAATTGATTAATATTCTTTCTATGGTTCTGATTATACTATCATACCTATCATTTAGATTTTCTAATATTCCTTGCGACATATTGCCTATTATTATTATTATTATATTTTTATTATTATTATTATTATTATTAATTATTTATTATTATTATTAAATTTATTTTAATTTAATTTAATTTTATTATTAATTATTATTATTATTAGTTTATCTGATCCAGCTAACTATTATTACGGGCTTTAAAAATCTGATTACCCGCAATGGACACAACAAATCACGGATTGTATTTTTTAATTTATTGAGATTATGATAATTATAATATATATATTTGGGATATATTTATTATTAATTATTATTATTGATTATTGATTATTATAATTTGATTATTATTATTAATTATATTAGTAGAGTATTATTTTTATTATTATTATTATTTAGTATTATTATTGATTATTATTAATTGGGATTAAGTGGTTAATTGATTATTAATTATTTATAATTAGTATTATTATGATTCTTAAGTTGCAAGGTGGATGTTCTCACTATTTGTTTATGTTCAAAATATATTCTTTTTATTTTTTTCATTTTCAGAATTACTTTCATGGCTTCTTTATTATTACTTTTTCTTGTTTTTGAAATTTAGTATTGTTTCTAATATATTATTATAAGGATGTATCTCATTATATATAGATTTCTTTGAGAATTGCATGTATGTAAGTTCATTATTACATATTTAGTTTATTATTATATTATGAGTATTATTAATTAGTTTATTATTATTTGTTATTTATTTATTACTTATTATTATTAATTTATTATTATTATTAATGTTATTATTTGTTATATTATTCTTATCTTATTTTATGTTTTATTTAAAAGAATATGATTATTTTTATTAATTTAATTGATGTCCATAGTAGAACAATATGCATAGTTAAACTGTTAAACTTATCTTTTACACTTTTATAGATTATTATTATTATTAATTATTGTTTATTATTATTTCATAATTATGTTATTGATTATTATTATTATTATATTTTATTATTCACACTAGTATTTATTTTGATTATGTATTATTATTATTATTAATTAATTATCTTTATTATATATTCTTATTTTAATTATTCTTATTATTAGTTAATGATTATATATTATTATTATATTATTATTACTATATTATTATTGAACACTTATTATTATTAATTATTTAATATACTATAGAATTATTAATTGAATTATTATTTTATTTGATTAATTATTACTTATTATGTATTATTAATTATTATTAATATTATCTATATAAAATGATTATTATTATTATTATTATTATTAGATAATTATTATTATATGTTATCTATTTATTATTTAAATTATTATTATTATTTATTAATATATTAATTATATTATTATTATTTATTTGTTATTAATATTATTTTATTATTATTATTATTATTTTTTATTATTATGTCTTATTATTATTATATTATTAATATATATTCATTATTATTGTAATAAATGATTACTTATTAATTTTTAATTATTTTATCATTATCATATATTATCAAAATCATAGCTGACACTAATTGTCTCGCCCCTGAAAATAGATCTCTAACAATCGCATCATTAACTGAAGAAGATTATAAGATTCCATAAAGTGAACTGAACAGAAGCAACAAGAAAGAAGGGTGATAAACTGATCCCAAACGAGTTTTGGTGACCGTTTTACACACTCAATTAGCAAAATATTCGAAAAACTAGTATTAAATCGAATAATAATTATCGTTAATATGAATTAATATTATTAATGACTTTCAATTTGGTTTTAGAAAGAACAGATCAACAACTGAAGCTTTGATGTTGACTGAAAAAAAATATATGAAAATATAGAACATACAGAAATTCAAAGCTGAACTTAATTATTGGATTCTTAGCAACGCTTTTTGATACAAGTGAGATCACTGATATGCTACTTAGGTGCAAGAATGAAGGTAAGGATGGGGAGAGGTAAAGGAGAGAACACAAGGGGTATGAGGAGAATTATGGCTGCAATAGGATTAAAAAACATAACCTAGTGGAGATGATCTCCAGATTAGTAAAAGATAGTAAATTGAGATACATGTGGTCGGGACCTACTACAAACATTGGACTTTCAGTGTTCTGACTCAGGATCGATATCTTAGGACCCATTATGCATAATATTTACATTGATATCACCTGGATATTTTTTATAAATTCACACTACTTTTATCATGGTTTTCATTTGCTGATGAATCAAGTGTTTTCAATAATATATGAAAAGATAAAAAGTCTGGCTGGCACAATCCTAAAAGGCAGTAGACGTCTAAATAAGATCACAAACATGGAATAGATTTCTATTAAAGGCTTTCAAACTAAACTTGCAAAAAAGGCGTATATGTCATCAATAATTAGGCCTATAAAACTATAAGCTGATAATTTCAATATAAAAATTAAAGGAGTTGACTTGAAAAGAGTCACAGATGCTAAAATACTTGGGGTTACGTTAGATGAAAAAATGACATTCAAGAACATATCAAACAGCTAGTGAGCAAGCTAGCGAAATATAAGTAAATACTCGTAAAATGGGAGGTAAAATAGTCTATTGGCTGTTAGTATATATCTGAAGAAGTAATACTGAGTGATAACACTACGAGGGAATATATATCCATTATATTGTCTTCCAATCTCTCATCAACCTGGGAGA
>JABUQX010040486.1:0-37321 GCA_015478945.1 Trachelipus rathkii
ACAATATTTGAACCTTTGACTATTTCATTATCGATAATGATTTGTCCTAATTCATTCCATGATAATTGATCTTTTAAAATATTATATAAAGGTAGTCCAACTTTTCGACCTCTATTTGGCAAGCTCTCCTCCAGGATATTTTTTAAAAGTATCTTCGTTTTTCACAGCAGGTATTACCTCCGCGGGTGTAGTTGAATCATCCGAGATTGACTTACTTATTGAGGCATATAGATGTAAGTTTTTAAGATCTATTAATTTCTGTATGGCTTCTTGATATAAGGCACGTTTTTCATGAATGTTAATGTCTGAATTTAATATCCCGATTTTAAAGTAATTGTTTATTTATTCTACATTGGGGTCATATAAACTTTCAGCCTGAAGTTGCAGTTATGGTCCTGAATCATTCTGGATATGAGGACTCTGTGTGTAATTGTTGATGAATTGCGGGAGAAGGTAACCCCTGTAAGGGTTGTTGTATAGGCTGTACTGTCTGAGGATATACCAGAGGTGACTGGTTGGCTGTATGATGATCAGAATGTGTATATTATTATTATTATTATATTATTTTATTATTATTAATTATTTTATTATATATCTATTATTATTATTATTATTATATTATCTTTCATTTTCTCATACTCACTATATGTTAGTACAGACCTTCTTCAATATTCGGATATCCACTTAGTTATTAGGGGAGCTACAACGGAAAAATAACGTAGGACACTCACTCCTTTCTGTAGTAACTTCTTTTTAGCTTTTCGATTTTATATTTAGAGAAGGAGTTTTTTAATTGACTGTATCTGTGACAGCGAAGCTTCACCACTGAGGTTTGTTAAAGGAACATTTCCTTTATAAGATTTAAACAGACTTTGATACACACTGGATGATTTTTTCATCATTACAGATTAGTTTTACGTTTTTCACCTCTTTTTCAGTTTTTATATTTTTTTATAGAGAAATACACGACTAGGAGTTACTCAATATTGCAGGTATGATACAGTTCATTTCGATGTAAAATGTTAGTGCGGAGCAAAAACTTGATACCGTGATTTTTTAGGATGAAGTTCACCACCATTAACAACCGTGTGAATTAGATGTAACTTCTTTATATACTTTTTAAGAAGTCTTTTACGCGTGTGATGGAAACATTTTGAGAGGCTAATACATTTTATCTGATTCATATCTCTCTCTGACGAAGAGTAGTAGATATTGGGCTTGTTTAAAGGATAATATCTACGGCAATTTCTATACTTATTCTGATAAAAAATGTTTTGCCCAGGTAATTATAAAATACGGAGATGTTTAAATGATGGAAAAATTCAGTAAACGTTTCAGCTATTTATTCATTTAACTTATGCATTAAATCATCTAATGCAATGATTTTATGACCATCCACATTATCCAACGATTTGATGTCTTAAGATTCCTTCATTGAAATATAAATTACGAGTGCTTTAAGTTGCCATGCTCTTTTTGATAAGATAAACCATATTATTATTTACTGTTCTAGAATTTGTTTTTGCTGAGTTATCATTATATATATTTTTTACTGTTGTTGAGTTTATTTTCATCCTGTGGGTCCTGATACAAGACAAGTAGCAGGACTACGGAACAAAATTTACACACGTCCATACTCTTCAAATGTTTGACGTTTAATGTTATTTCCTATTGCTAATAATATTATATATATAATATATAGTATATATTATGTTATGTGTTATGTTATACTCAATAACCTACATAAACACACCAATATTATAGTGATATATAATACAATAATAATAGAAATATATATATATATATAATATAATATATATATATTATATATTTATGTATATAATATATATTATATATAATTATATTCCAAAGATTAATTGAAGTTATTTTTCCACCAGAATGTGTGTTTCAAATAGGACTTGAAACAAATAAAGCCCCCACAATTAGTTACGTAAATACAAAAGCGCATATGTCTGCAAATTCCCTTCTGGGGCTATTGAGCTACTCCTTATTGAGTTATAGCTTTTTAATTGGAAAAAAAAAAGTTTCTCTTATGAAAAAATAAAGGACGTCAACCTAGTAACTGTGTATTAAAAAAAGAAGAAATGATTTGTAAATTAAACTAGATGTCTCATTTTAACAGAAACGGATACTCATTAATTGTAAATTCAAAAGATGTAAACCAACTTTATTAAAAAAAAGTGTATATTAACGTCACAACCAGTGCGAAAATATTTTTATCGTATCGGGCAGTAATATTGCGTCGTTTCCGGGCCGGGGGTGCGCCTGAGGGCGCCGGGGGGCACCCTCGTGTTCGGTCTTGCCATCCTGCGATCGTTTAGAGAGTTGAAAACGTGAAATTTCAGCTAATAAAAAATAGGTGACTACTTTTTCTCTTTATGTTCTTAAAATTCTTAGGATAGTTACTAACAACAATTTCTACCTACTTATTTAAGTGTTTTGGGTACTTTAAAAATGACGAATAACTTATTTTGTATATAACATTAAATAACTTATAACTAGTAACTAAATGATATGTTAAGAACTTTTATAAAACATAAAGTAATAATTACGGCACCGCACCGGCTCCACACGGTGTCTGTCCATGGTGTACCTACACATGACAATCAACTGCATTTGAATCCACTCATGGAGACTTCCTCTTTTTCCTTCTCTTCATTATTCCTACACAAGTTCCTATCGATCTGGTTCTGAAAGACATTTTTCACTACTGTTTATCTCAGAGTCGGATCCAAACCCATTTGATAGGGGAGACCTAAAATCATTTTGTGTTCTTGAAACTCAAAAAAAAAAATGAGTTCTACACCTATGAAAACATAGATGTAGACACCTCATTTTAGCGGGTAATATGTGTAGATTTGAACCAGAATTCAATTCTGGCGCACCGACAACCTACCAGTCTCCGGTCCGTGACCCATATGGTACATCACAATATATGTTCACACAATAAGACCATTCTATTTCATTTATAGCATTTGCTTATGACTACTCACAAATTCAGTCTTTTCTAAGTACCATTTTTAGGTGTTGGGGGGCGGGGGGACTCTCTCACCCCCAATAAGACGTAAGCGGCGTTGAAACATTTGGAAGC
The DNA here is from genome assembly GCA_015478945.1 of Trachelipus rathkii. Lineage (NCBI taxonomy): Eukaryota > Metazoa > Arthropoda > Malacostraca > Isopoda > Trachelipodidae > Trachelipus > Trachelipus rathkii. Next base: position 3,113 of record JABUQX010040486.1, read on the forward strand.
AACGATGTTGATCACACATAGTAAAAGAAGGCATGCAAGTTTGAAGGATACGATGTTCTCTACACTCGTTTTGCTAGGATATGACATTTGGTGTCGTTTGGATACCAAATAAATGACCCCCAGCTTGGGCCATGGGGACTCTGGCGTTGGAAGTAACTACTTAGGCCCAAATTTCATTTTTGAGACATTTCTACCCCTGTTTGACACCCGTCATGATAGGTTTTTGACGAAGGTAAGCCCTCTACGAAAACGCATGTTGGATGAGTTTAAAACCGCAAACGGTTGAAACGTCGAGCCGCAATAGCCGGCAATCAACTCGGCATACCCCACTAAAAAACATTACTCAGACATAACCTGACAAATGCCTAACATGACTCAGAAAAAAGAAATGTTATACAACAGGGGATTGCATTAGAAAAGGGGGCAGGTAATATCCTAATACTAACTCTTGTTAGAGTGAATCCTGATTCCGCTTCGGTAAACCACTTATTAGGAATTGATCAGCAGTTTTTCGTATTATGTACTATCTGATACCAATATTCGGGTATATTTTTCTTCGACACATATCATATATTATCACAAATAGTAAAGGGTTTAGAAAAAGGGTAGATGAGGTACTTAATAGATTAGAAGGACCAACCTAGCAACATTTAATCTTATATTAACGAACCAATCTGAAATTCCTTCATACCTTAGATTATACAATAGGGATAAATCATAAATATTCAGTTGGTATTCATATGACTTATTAGGAAGATATGGATCTAAGAAAAAGTGCTAGAAATGGGGTAAGGCACGTCCGCAGTACTAGACCTCGATGAGAGAATAAAGATCACCTAAGCACATAACTATACACCAATTCGACTCTGTATACCTTATACATAGGGATAGACACAGTAATTTGTTGTATCTATGACGTAGGGATATGTCGTGCTCGAAAAGTTCTGAGCACACCAGAAGAAGGGGAGGCCGGAGGGAAGACAAGATTAAGATACCCGGTATACAAAGGAACCATGGTCTAGCACCTTACTAATACACCCACAACTATCGCTTCCCCATACTCTATATAACATAGGAGGTAGACTTAATAATATTTGGTGTATTTTCTATTCTAATATTATAGTGTTAATATTTTAATATTTGTTGTTAAAGTATTTGCTAGAAGCTAGAAAACAGGTGCACTTTTGTAGGATTTTGTCGGTTTCTAGATTAGCATCCACAAATCTATTATATATACATTACTACTTGATAATATTTTAATAAATTATATATATATATATATATAATATATATAAATATATTAAATAATATATTATATATATATAATATTATATATATTAATATATTATAATTTATTAATTATATAAATATTATATATACATATAATAATAATATATATATATTATTGATATTAAATATATTATATATAATATATTATTAATATATATATTATATATATATATTATATATATATATATATTAATATATAATATATATTATATATATTAATATATATATATATATATAATTTATCCTAAATTTACATTTATACATTATATATAATATAAAATTAAACTAGTTATGATTAAGTTCAATGCAATGTAAAATAGATTATTTTATTCAAAAAACGTATTTTATGTTATGATATACAAAATATAAATTATCTTCGCTTTTTAAATATATTATTATTTATTTATTTATTTATTTCTTTATTTATTTATTTTAGGCAATTGTGTCCCTCACAATTAGCTAATTGAGTTAGATGGTCACTGTGAAATAAGCGTGAAAGCACTGTTAGTAATGAATCAAGAATAGCAATTGAATTTTAATTGCAATCTGGAATCTTAGTAACTATCAGCAATTATGTAACACTCAAGAACTATCTTATTTTTATCACAGCTCGAACAAACTTATATCATGCTGCGTCACCACAACGAGAACTTTCGGCTCGTATATAAAAATCACTGTTTTATTAAAAAGAACAGTGTTACATTTTTGTAAAAATATTGTTGTAACATTTATATTATAAAATATATATCGCTGGGACTCCCATAACTTTAACTACCGCTCCTCTCTCTCTCTCTCTCTTTCTTCTCTCTCTCCCCTTCTCTCTTCTCTCTCTTCTCTCCTTGCTGTGCTGTATCAATACGTATTGTCGATGATCCTGCGTAAATTAAGGTTTTTGAGAGCTGCAGCAGTAAACTCTATTAATATCCCTCCTAATGTCGCTCCATATATATTATTATATATAAATATAATATATAATTATATTATATTATTAATAAATTATATTTATATATATATAATTATATATATATTAATTTATATATTATATATATATTATATATATATATATATATAAAATTATTATATATATATATATTATAATATTATATTATTAATATATATTAATAATTAATATATATAAATATATATAATAACATATTAATATTATAGATAATTAATTATTAATAATATGCAAACATTTGCTTTCAGTTAATAATATATATAATGATATTAATTCATTAATCACGATAATTACATCTTCATTTAATTATTGTCTTAATTATTAGATCAGTATTAATTATATTATTATTTAAGAATATTCAGAAGGGTTTATTGGATTTGAATAAATATAACAATTGTTTCTTATTGCTTTATTTATATATCATATAAGTAATTTTATAGATGAATGGGTTTAGAGAAAACCTTTTTTAACCTTTCTGATCATATTTAATTAACTTGATATATCCCTTCTCGTATATTTAGATATCTTTAATATTTCACGGTTATTCATAATATCAGGCATTATCAAATCATAGTTATATTATATATAATTCAAATAATATATATATATATATATATTATATAAATTTATATAATATATATATTATATAATTATTAATATTATATTAAATATATTAATATTATATTAATATAATATATATATTATTTAATATATATATTATATATATAAATAATTATATATAATATATAATATATTATAATATTTATATATATATATAATATATTATATGGTATATATAAGTATTAAATTAAACCTTTATAATTATTAATATCAGAATAGTATTTCCCTTAACTTTATATTGTATCAACCACCGAAACTTCACGGGCAGCGCACATCAATATATCAGGGGTAAGACATGTGAGAATCAAAAGGTGTTTGCACGCTCATAAAAATGGTCACATCTTTACTTTTAGCTTTTACGACCTCACGAATACGAATCGTAAGCTCACCGACTTTCTGCATTGGGACTTGATCAACAGGATGACAGGCGAGACTTATTTTAAAATGTTTGAGAAAGAGAATAACAAGCAGTAGATTGTGAAGAAATAGCGATTTATATTCCACATAAACTATGAGACATAAAGTAAAGGTAAGACAACTCTCTCAGTTAAAGTTTACGTATTACTTTCTGCAGTGGTTATGATCTTAACCTTTATTTCCACATAACAAACACAAACTCGGAGATATTTGTGCTCAGCTACGACTCAGCTTTTGTGTGCTACTCAGATAGGCGTTTCGTAGGAATGGCTGTGGTACATAAGCTGTAACTGTGGACAGTAGGGTAGTTTCCCTGAAACCGAACACCTCTGCCAGCGCTTGTACAGTACGGCCCTATAATATATATATTAGGTACTATAGAAAAAGAGATAAATGCTACCAACATTCGCTCGCCGCATAAAGTATATTTATATAGGGCAAAGTGAATCTCGATAAAGTACAGAAATTCAGTTTTAATAGCCTTTTGGACTTTTGACTCGACCCTTCACAATTAAAAGTCCGAGGTAGCCAGAGCCTTTACCCACCCAGATCATATGAGATCCAGTACTATAATTACGATTAGGGCGTGGTGATAACTCTTGTATAGCTGGTATATTAAGTTATAATCATGAGCAAGAGGTGAAAAAATTCTCGCAGTCTTAAAACAGTACTCCAAGTTTCTATATGTAGCCGCTACACTATATAATTACTCAAAGCGTTGTCGATTTGTTGATGTGTTTCGCAGACAATTTTTGATTACTACATTAAGGAGTCCGATACGGCGATGATTTGCGTATTTCGAAGTCAGTATATGATGAGTCAAGTACCGCGTATTACTAAGAGTAAAAGATATGAAATTCCAGATACTGAATGAAGTGATTTTATCGGAAGAGGGTAGCATGTTTAGATGAAGGTGGAGTCCTTTTTAACAGAAGATTATTGAGGGAGTCGGTATCAACTAGGGTTCAGCAGGACTCCGTCGAGAATCGAGAATGAATATTCCTCTAATCAAGCCAATCAGGCGTAACTGAGGAATCGGAAAGATTTAAGACGAGATGGCAATGTGCTAGAAAGGGAGTACCAAAGAGGGAGCAGATTGAAATGATCGGTTTGTAAGAATTATGAAGAGGTCAGAGTAACATCGGTGGATATTGTATGAGTAGAAAGTATAGAATAGTGCATTGTGCCGAATGTTTTTTTAAATATCAATATGACTATAATATAGTTAAAAAGATCAAATTATCAAGATGGGATTAAGATACACATCACCATATAGACAAAATTGAGTAAACACTCATCTATGTAAGTGTATATAAAACCATTTGAATAATTATAAGAAGTAGATTCTACGTAATGATTCCAAAACTCCCCATCACATCACTAACAAATAGAGGTGCTGCCTTTATTGTATTCAGATAATGTAGAAAGAGAAAGTTGTAGACATAATACGTAGACGCAGTCATTTAGAAGAAGGAGAAATATCTCATATAGGCGTTGGAGCTAGGCTGTAGGCATTTTACCGAGCGTTAACGGCAGATGCCACAATTACTCCACGGTTCAATAAAATGCGTAAGTTGGAATATTGGGATGACTAAAAGACGCTCCTACAGCACACGCTCTTCCCGTAATTTCTCTATAAGAGGCAGAATTACAGACCCATATATATAACGGGGAGATATTAATTAAAAAATGATGCGCAAAGGAATATAATCAATTCAGGTGGGAGACTTTTCTAACTGATATCTGCGGCAATTCGAACTAATTAGCATTTACTTGGACGATTAATCGAATCGATTACGGTTATATATGTAACTAGTATATAGAATAGATATCTCTGGCATGGTCTAATAATTGAGGAGTTATCAGATGATACGACGGTTGTCTCTAATATTATCTATTGGATAGAACTGCAAGTAGATGAATCTTTTCAATGTGAAAGGGACAGAAATAAGTCTACTAGTATGCGCCATTCAGAGACTGGTCCTGGTTTCTTATTCTTCGGCACTAGGCTAACATTTTGAATTAATAGGACTGGAGTGTCGTGGCTAGTCTTCTTTATCACTCGCACGGGAATAGTGATATACTAGTATCATCGGCCTATAAACAGAGAATTAGGCATAGTATGATTGGGTTACCGTAAACTTGGGTTGATAGGGTCGGCCAGGCTCGGTACCGCTGATCAGCGGCCACCCTTTTCCTCCATCATTCACCACCAGGCTCTCCGAGAGTTAAGAACATTTTGAAGAAAACTTGTACTTCGACACAATACGCAGGCCCTCCGCTTCTATTCCTACATTCAGTTCACTCAACGACCTCATATCGAGTATGTCGAGCTCCAGTACTAACAGCAAGATCACAATATCTCGTAAATTGACTTCGAAGTGCACAGTAACATAATCAAAAATAAATCATGTTTGTACGAAGCCGAGAAAGGTATAGGCGAGGAGGAGGAATCGCCAGAATGGTACCTCCAAGTTGTTTGAGCTTAGATGGAACTAGAGAAGTGCCGAAAAGATCCTGAAGACACTTATTCAGTGGAGATAAGCAAAGAGCATTCAGGACTCCAAGTTTATCGAGAATTAAGAAGCAGGAATTATGCAGATTTCTATATTCAGATCATAATCGTTAGAGAAATGTTTTTTAGGCCACAAGGAATTCCCTGTACAGAAAAGTATCCTCGTCACATAGGAGATAACATAAGGAGATTCTATGCAAGATCTACCTCTTGTTTAAAGAAATTCGAATCACCAAAACTTGTACTAAATATCTATATTAGAATGCTATCCCTCTGCAACGTTATTTTACTAGTAACTCAGCATGTAACCAAAATCAAGCTGATTAGTGATAGTTATCATGAGAACGATTTAGCATGTACACATACTCGCCCGTGGAGAATGTTCGGCTGTCTCTAGTATGTAATGGCCAGAGATTCAGGCGTCGGATCGTAACCAACGTGAGAAGTCACAGTGAGGAATGTGCGATAAATTTTGAGTCTGATAAGCATGTTGATGGTATTAACATGGCAATGGCATACTCATATGGACTCCCTGGTATCAGACTCTTACAGCTACCTATCGCTTAATGCAGAGTCCACAGAGACGTCAATTCACAGAATCAAAAGGCAGTCATTTACCAATATTGCTCTAAGCTAGCGAAATAGTTTGGAGAAGCGAACGCGGCACTGATCTAAATGGAGATGCCGAGAAATTGAACGGGCATAATAGTTAGACAGGATTTGAAGAGCTTGTTTTTATAAGAGAAATGAATAATTAAGTTAATGTGACTATACAGAGTCTATGTCAGTTATTTTTTTCCGGATGATACGGATGTCTCCGTGAAAGTAGTGTATTTATAGGTAGAGTACAGACCTCGTGGTGAGAAAACTACATAGGTCAAGTGATGGCTGATATCCTAGATATGTGGTAAATACTCGGACTATTCCTCCTGAGACATTGGTGAATTGTGCTTCTAGATATGCCAGTAGCTATATGGCTCTCAGGCACTCCAACTAACTATAGAAGCAACTAGCATTGCGATATGTGTACTTATTGTGTCTCCTTCATACTCCCAACCTGACATAAAGTAACTGAGAAGATGATGCGCCCTATCCTCAAACTTCGAGCTGTATTGGGTTCTGTATATAATGTCAGAATCCTAATAGCACCTAAATTCAGAGGACTCAGTATTTGGTATGTGAGAAAGATTAAATATTATATTATAACAGGTCTAGTTAGATGATATAGTTAATAGTAAGATATTCAATAGAAAGAGTGTTAAAAATCTGTTCGTTGTATATGGTACTAGTTAGTAGAACTTTAGTAGCAGAAGCACTAAAGATTATTAATATGTTTCGTAGAAGTGAGAAAAGAAGTTTTGAGCCACAGAGCATCGAATTTAGGAGATTCAAGAATATTATCTAACGAGGATTATGTTACAGGAGTAATTAATGTTTAATTTACATAGGCCACACACATTACATATCTTTTATCAGACTGGAAATTATGGAAATATTAGTATTAGTTAGATACAATTATTAAACGAAGTTAAGAGGGATGTAATTTACTTAAGTACCTATCTGGGTTCTCAGACTAGGGCAAAATGATTGTTAGTAGAATTAGAGAAAAAATAGCCGATTTTGCCGATTAATTGTCATATCACTATTTAATACATTTTTAATAGTAACCTGACAAGCTAGGCACATATTTAAATTATAACTTTACTGAAGCGCACTGCGTGTATAAATATTTGTTTGTTTCATGTTTTTTAGTATACACTAAGCATTTTAGGATTTTTGAAATGAACGTTGTCAAGTCTCCATAGGCCCATTTGGCTTCTTACCGTCTCTTTATTTATAATAAGTTGTCGATTACATTACATACTGCATATTAAAGATTAAAAACTAGTCGACTTCAAACGTTATTAAGTCACCTAAGCAAAAATGAAAAACTGAATTGGTCAACTACTTTAGAACCCAAAAATTCGAAATTCGCATGAACATATTTGAGTGCTAGAATTTCAAGCCTTCATGATAAGTATAGAGTTGACAAGGTATTAAATTCCAATCTAACCGTCACTATAATCATAAAACTCTAATGTCAAAATTTCATAATAAATAAAATTAAATATACAACGGTTTTACCAAATTGATCGTAATAAGATAGAAATTACAATAGATTTTAATTTAAATTAATATTTTATACAAGCTATAAACCACTGGTGAAAGAATGATTTTTTAAATTTTTTTCGGGGTGGGGTAGTGGGGGTTAAAACTTAAAATTGTAAAATACATAGCTGCGTTCGTGATAGGGAGGATACAATGAAATATCTCCTATATTTGGCACTTCTCACTTTACTAAAGTTGCACCCAACATACACAAGTAAGGTACAAGTATTGGTATTTTACTACTTGCGCTGAAATAATTAACGTATGTAACTTATTGAAACTCTCATATACCTCCACATATATTTCTTTTAATTTATTCATTCACTTTATTTAGTGATTTTTTTTCCTTCACTTGTTGTTTCTTCTCAGGATTGAAATATCACTCAATTACACATTGAGCGTTTATATCGCTTCAAGTCAACCTTTCCTCGGTGTTCACGTTTTAAGGAATAAAAGAAAAAATGTCAACTTTAAAATCAAAGGTAACAGGAGGTAATTTTATTTTCATCACTATTTCAATTTTTTTTTTTTTTTTTTTTTTTTTTTTTTTTTTTTTTCACAGATCACCACCACCACTCACGGGCTGGGCCATTCTCAAGGAGGGTCGGAATTACCTAATCTAATTACCCCTAAATAGGTTTTTGTAAATTTAAATACTTCAAAAGCCAATTTGCGTACGTCGACAACAATTAAAATTTTCGAAAAAAAAGCAGAGCTTTAAGGTAAGAAGGTAAGAACAAAGTTTACCCAAAGTTTACCGTAAACTTTGGTAAGAAGCCTTATAGATTGCTTATAATATTAATTCACTAATTTATTTTATCATGGAAAAATTTTAATTCTCTGTATTTAATCTCCATTCCTGAGTATCTGACATGTTCTTTTTCTATGAGTAACCATGTTTTACTTTTTCTTTCCACTCCTTGAAATTCTCCCTCCCTTATCTATAAAACCTTGGGGATCCTTTTCTAGTACCTCTTCTACCTCCTTTAGTTCTTTCTTTGTCCGAGCAAAGCATCTTCATCACTTTTTGCCTCGTAACTATGCTCTCTGCTACCAGATTGATAATTCTGATACGAAGCAACACAATAACTAGACTGAAGAAAAATGCTAAAGCTGAAGAAAAGTGCTGAAGAGGCTTGGATATTGGATGGCTCTTGCAAAATCGAAGATTAAAATAATAAAAAATATATCAACGAAATATTTAAAAACTATACCTCTCGTTTCATTTTATCCGTGAGAATATAGCAAAGGTGGATCCTTCTTTGGTTCAAACTAAATTAATGATAAAATTACTACTATGGTATTTTATCAAAGGATCATGACCGCATCATAAACTTATAATGTTAACATAATATTAAAATCCTCTTCCTAAAGAAGACAAGAAAAAATTAAAATATTGGGATGAGAATTAGGATTAAATATTTTTACACTAATTACTATACAAGAAAAAAACAAAATCCTTCTTCAAATATGTAGCCACTCCCTTTCCTTTAAATATAAAAATATGTCTAGCTTACGATTTTTTTTGTAGGGTGCCTTCGACATTGACGGGAGCGAAATATTATAATTTGATCTACAAATCTAATATAACAGACATAAAAAATCGTAAATTCAAATTCTAAAAATTTATGATGCTAATAACGTTTTTAAAGTTCATTAATGGTGTAATTAGTGGACATGTGGGTTTTATAAACGCAAATGGTAATTTTATACCCAGGCTAAAGGAAGAAATGTAATAATATGCAGATAAGAAAGTTTGAAAACCAGACTAAAGTCAAATCAATCTATCAAAGACTGTCGTATCTCTGCCCTTAAAAGTTTCATTAAAAAAAAAAAAAATCTACAAACCCTTATCACAGACACCAACTCTCTAAAAAGATTAGCTTATTAGCTTGGAATCCATACATTTTTCACGCTACCATTCCTGAAAGTATCACGAGCTCTCGTAGCTGTTGGTTCACTTGCCTTGAGCTCGTGACAGCCTGAATGGCAGTATTTTGTCTATCTGGAGGGACGGCATATGCTCTTCGCTGGTGAGGTCAGCTTTAAAAAAAAAAAAAAAAAAAAAAAAAACACCATTTCAGTCCTTAGTAAATGCAATTTTTAAATTATAAAAAAAAGATACTACACAAATAATGTCTACAATACCTAATCACAGCAATCAACTCTTAATAAATTATAGCTGGATTTTTCATTTTCTACAATCATTACTCAATGGAAGGTTTCAATTACAAAAATAAATTAAATTAAAAAAAAAACATACGCGTTAACTATGCAATACATAAATAATAATCAATAGACATATCAAACTATTTCCGAAAGCTGCAAAAAAAAAAAAAAAAAAAAAAAAAAAAAAAAAAAAAAAAAAAAAAGTTAATATTCACATTCACAATCCTGTAATGCAGACCAATCCGATAATTCACTGTACAACATGAAAAATGTCCTTCACATGAAAATATGTTTCTTGAATATCTTGCGTTATAAGAACAGATCTGTGCTTATTTTTTGTCTACCATGTATCAAATTGGTGGAATTGACTAATTTGGCAACTGCACCATTTCCCATTTTCTTGTTAGCAGATATTTCCTCCCACGTGCTTTTGTATGTTGTTCAGTATGGTTTGGATATTGTGAGGTGTACTAGTGTTGTAATGAGAAAGAGTATATGAAATTATTATATATATATATATATATAATAATATATAATTATATATTATACTATTATATAATATATATAATATATATATATTATATATCATAATAATATATATATATATATTATATAGGTATATATATATAATATATATGCGTATATATATATAAATATATATATTATATATATATATATATATATATATTAGGGATGTACCGGAACGCCGGTTCCGGCCGGGCGGAAACTTCCGGCCGGAACCTCAATTTTTGGGAAGTTCCGGTTCCGGGCCGAGAACTCTGCTACTGCTTCTGGTTCTCGCGCTCTGCCCTCTCTCTCATCGCGAACTCAACTCCTTAGGTCAAATTTTCTATCCCTCTTTCTCTCTTCCCAATATGTTTTCTGGATATGTCTTTTTAAATAAAACTCAGTTGAGCCATGAAGAGGTGAGTGATTTGAGTCATTATGTAACTACGATTGGATTGATAGAAAGACACAAAAGGGAAAATAATTATTGAAAAATTGAACTATCCAGTAGACAGCGTGTCTAGTCACCCTCGGGAAAGAGTAAAAAACAGGCCTGAGTCGGATGTAGATTATCACTTGATTGACACGAAATCACTCACGTTTCCAACGCTTCCGTCTTATTAATTGAAATGGATAAGAGTTCGCACTGACAATCAGCTAGTAGATAAGAACAAGAGATTCAATTGTACACGACATACGACACGATAGCGGTGACATCATCCTTAAAAATCAGTTTTGCAAACCCAGTTTGGTCTTGACCATTTTTGTTCATCAGAGATAAGGCTTGAAGAGAGACATAATGAGATCAGGGTCAGTAACTTACGTCTTTCTTATGATCCCTAATAATACAAGGGAAGGAGTCAATGTAGTAAAAGAAAATCAGATTGAACATATAGAATTTATCTCCACATGTTATAAGTTGCAGGTGAACTAGTATATTTTACACACCACTTCAGAACTGCGAAAACCAAGGTATATAGATGAAAAATATAAGTTAGATATTTATTACAACTAGAGACAGGTGAGCAAATGAGTCCCTACCCGGAACAGTCCTACAACATATCCTTCTTATCTAAAAGTGGATAGACAGACAAACATCAAGAGCTTCTGTAAAGCATTTTATATAAAATAATAGAAAAAAAATTAAAATTTAATACTAATAGTAAATAAAAAAGAGTCTCTTGGAAAGAAAGAGAGGTGAGATAAAGAGAGAAGTTGTGATTGATAATTTATATAGCTTCCTGAATAACGCTGAAAGAGATAGAACCAGGTTTGATGGAAGCTTGTAAATTAAATAGTAAATTCTAGCAATTAGAAGAGATGTAGTGAGTTTCCTGAGATTGAGTAATGCAGCTCAGAGAGATCGAAGTATCTTTCCAAATATCTAGTCAAATGGAGTAAGTGATTGGAGGCTGATAGAGATGAGTGATAACGAGAGACAGTGCCCAAAGTAATAAATCCTGTAGAAGGTTGATTGCAAGTCTGCTTTTTTTTTTTTGATGTTACGAAAAACAAAATGTCAGTACCGATGTGGGGCGATTGTGAAGTCACAAAGGATCTCTGCATTTCTCTCTGAGCCGAGAAATACTTGTTAATGTGTTCTGGCCGAATTATTTGTTTATGTAACGATTCCTCCAATTTTGCCTTTTTAAGACCAAAATATCTACAATTCCGTTTGAAAAAGTATTTTTTTTTTTCTTCTGTCTCATTTTCTTTTAAATAGATTGACCATTATTGATTGATAAGTATTATTTTATGATTTTATTTTATTTAGATCATTTGATTAATTTTAATTATATTGAAATCTTTTTACAAACCATCTGTAATGACTATATATCCATGAGCCAGAGAAATTCACCTTTCATATTGTCTAAATTATTTCATGTAATTTCTTGTAATTCGTTAAATATATTTTCGTATTTATTTACGTATATGATCTGGTTTTTGGTGCGCCTAACCCCAGACTTTTGCTGGTGATACTACCGAAATGGATTAAAACGTTTTTATCGTGATTAGCTGGGACCTTTTTTACAGAAGACTTAAAGAAATAAAACATTAAGCAGATATAAAGATAAGAAAAGAAGACGTAAAGGAAAGTAAGGAACAAGAAGATGATGAAGATTCTGAGGATTCTGATAGTAGCGAGTATGGGGAGGTAGTGAGTGAAGAAGAAGAGGAGGAAAACATCGAACAAATAGTTCAAAGAAGAGATGTTCCTGACTTAAGTAGATTAAAGAGTGGTGAAAGGTGGAAAATGATAGATAAGGAAACACAAGAGAAGAGAGGTCCTAGTTTTAACTTTTTCCTTTTCTTTTTTTTAAGTACTTTACTCGTAGGTTTCTATTAAAGTTAATACTGTTTATGAGTGGAGAAATGCTATATAAGATTGAAATTTAGCTCTACAGTATTTAAAATTTGATAGTTAATATTTTATCACTTGAACTATTAAACTTTGGTTTTAGTGTTTAAATTAAAGTTTTATCTAGTTAAAAATTATAAGAGGAAAGGTCACAAATTAGACTATGTGAAATATGAACATATTGACATACATTACTAAAAAATATGTGATGATTATGAAAATGATAAAGAAAAAATAACAAAAAGTAGTAACGCTGTTTTACCATTGTAAGTAATTAAACTAAGCATACCTAGTCTTTTCTTAAAAGATTTCATTAAATCAAGAAATTTTTCTTAACAAGAAATAAAATTTATTTAAAATAGTATCTCATGTAATTTAAAGATATTTAGCCTGGATATAACAAAATAATATAAGATAAATATATTATATATAATATATATATAATATATATAATATATATTATAATAATATATATATATATATAATATTAATATATATATATATACCTATTATATAAATAGGATTGATAATAATATTGAGAAAAAATAAATTAAAACCAGTTGTGTTAAAATCATATCCATACCTAATGTTGGCCAGGTTATAAATTTATACCTTATTTCTTTTAATTTTAAGTGATTATAACGTAACTTACCTATGAGAAGAAGTTCGACTGATTCATATTTCTAACAGATAAAGTAAGATAAATAAAGATCTCATCACTTATACCGCATCGGTACTCATCAGTATTTTTATACAGCTATTTATATATCTGTATCAAATTAATATGAATTCAGGACTGATTTGAAACTATCAAACGTTGAATGATAATAATCTGTTCAGTGTACAATATCATTGGCATGTATATCAATAAATTATAAAATAGATTACATAACTTCGAAAACTACAAACAGAGCGGATAAAGTATTTGCGTCTTAATGGATATAATTATATAATTATTTATGTTGAAAATAGTACAATTTTTAAAAGCTCAAAATAAAAAAAAATAAAAGATTTATTTTAGAATTTATTTTATAAATAGATAAAAAAAAATACCGGTAAAAAAATCATAATTGATTATTTAAAATTAATTTATGATATCTATTTTATTATTATATTATCTTTGAAATACCTGAGCATATATAATATATAATTATTATATATATATATATATAGTCATTTGATAATCTTATATGAACCTGGGGAAATATCATAATATAAAATAAATTTTATGTATATCAGGTATTATTATTATATATAGTTTATTATTAAATACTTTAATTATTATTTATAATTTATTTTATATATATAATCTATTATTTAATATAATTTATAATTATTTATAATTTTTATTATTCTTATTAATTTATATAACCATTAGTTTTAATGTATTATTATTATATTTAATTATTATATTATTAAATATATATATATATATAAGAATATATTATCACTTTAAAGTAGATACTATCTATATAACTAATAATATAACATAAATATAATTTAACTATTACTTGACTATTATAAAAGCATAAAATAAAATTTAATATATTTATTAAAGAATTAAATAACATCATTATATATTTATTACTTATAACTTAAAATGAATTATATATTTGATAATTTTGAAAAATGGAATAAATGGAAATGATGTAATATAATAATGAGTAAAAATCATAGTTATGACTCTCCATGTTGAGTTGGAGTTAATGCCTTAATTCTCACATAAATGTATATATTATACCTCAAATATAATATATAAATGACATTTTAACCTACTATATATATATATAATATATATAATATATATACTACATAATATTTATATATAAAAAAAGCTTTTTAAAACTTTGCAAACTTACTATGTAGAAACTTTTATTATAAGATGAGTATATGGTCAGTTGCCCATGACCAACCCGGAGCTACGGCCCAAGTACCGATCAACGGCGGCGGCCAGACACACATCCAGGCTCACACATGCATAAGCGCGAGATTTCGCTATAGGAGCCCGTTAGCATGCGTGCAGCAACATTCACTTGCTATCAACATTGGTTTTTATAAAACGGGTTGATCACCGGTGTTCAAAAAGGTGAAAAGCGTCACAGTCAGGGTTTGCGTCCCCACCGAGAGCATGTGGTTAAATTTTCTCTCCTGGGGGGCGGTAATTTCGAGAGGCACCAGTATAAATTTTATAAAACACGGTGGGCAGCAGGGCACGCAGAGACTAAGTACCAGACTTATGGTTTATCGAAACAGAACCTCTTTTTGTACAAAACAAGATCTTCTCAGCACTGGTAAAAAGATCGGCTTGCCCAGAAGAATTTTGTAATATTCAGGGTCACGAGGTTTTATTAGTACACGAGAATCACTAACTTCATAAAGGGGGCTTTTGGTCTGCGTACTTCTAGATCAATAGAGATATTATATCTTATAATAAATGATCGATAGATCAATCTTTTTGAGAGTAATGATAGCACATCATGGGCGACGAATGTTGCTAAGTCGTCGATTAATGGGCCGAGTGTCAAACAGGTTGAGCTCGATATATATATAAATCGAAAATCTTATAAAATGTCTTTCTACGTGCTCTGTTGGCATTTAACAATGAAAAACATAATAAAAAGATATAAATAATTTAACTATATAATATTATTAACATTATACGATATTTTAAATTGATATGGTTAGTGATGTCATAACATTATTGAAGCTACCTCACAGTAATTAAGTTATTGAAAAGAATAGAAGATATTTGCTAACAATAGTTTAGGATATAATTAAATTATATATGATAATGATATTATATAATGGTGAATATATATAGAGACGAATTCCCAGTTATGTATAATTTCAAGTTACCTGATAGATATGTGACTATAAGGTGGGGAGAGTCAACCCCCGAGGGTGACGCCGAGATTATATTGAGCGCTTACCGCCCTTTGTAGTAGCGTAGATCTGCGTGGGTATGTAGTTTAAAGCTCAAAGCGTGGTATATAAGCGATACCTAGAGGCACCTGAGTCAATAAATATATAACATATCCTGAACCGATATAATAAGGTTCTAGTTGACCGAGACACCGACAATCATATAACATGTAAGCGCGCTTTAGCTGAGTCATACACAAACAACTCAATATATTAATTACGGTTTGTTTAATTATTAATATATAATTAACATTATTATTACTTCGAAGAAGTGTTTCCGAAGGAAATCACTTCTGAGTTGTTTTTTAGACTTCTTCTGCGCCCTGCTTCTGCGAATCCGAGTCCGCACTGCACTGCCCCGCACAGCCCCGCACCGCAACCGCACCGCACCTCGCACCGCATCGGGTGCCTCAGTACTCGCCGAATCTCCATCATGCCGTTTTAGGAAAGTTTGTCTTCAGTTTTCAAATATGCCTTGAGTTCATTAAAATGTTTAAATCCTATTAAATAGAATAGGGTCGTCTGCGCAAAAATAATGATAAGAGCTGTTCAAATTCCCACGTTTTTTTCTCGGTAGACGGCAAGTTACTTGGAGGGTGCCACGTAGCCCTCACCTCTAAGGGGGTGCAGCCCCTTAGGCGTCAAGTCAAATTCGTACAGATGATATAACTCATGTTAGGACTTAACGTATTTCGGAGTGAAATTTGAATGTGAGTTATATTGATGAGTAACTCTCGTCGGAGACGAGATAACGTCTCTCTGCGTCCCCCCTCCATAAGGGGGGGAGCTGCCACCCCTCTAAAAATTAAAATGAATCGTAGAAGACTGAATAGTCCAAGAGACCAACGCCGCTGTGCAGGAGTCGCACTCCTGGAGGCAGACGCGGCAGCTCGGCAGCATTTGATGAAAGTAGTAACGGGTTATCCAATTGGAAAACGTGACTCCATGGACCCCACCTGATCCCGGGGAGCGGTCAGCTCCCCGCCTCGCCCATTTTCCCAACTACACCTTTGAAAAAAAAGGAAGAAGAACAAAAGACATATGCATGTAATGCAAAACAGAGAAAGAATGAAATGATGAGTATGAGTAAAGATAGAAGGAGGGAGGTGAAAAAGTTGTATGTTTTTCACAATTCACTGAAGCAGAGGCACAGAATGATTTCGCCCCAAGAAGTGGAGGAGCGTCTGTTTGAGGCACCCATGCCTCACAGACCGCAGCCTCGGTGCGCTTGGTGGAAAACCCCAAAGCAATCTATAGTAGTCGAGTGCCTTGTAGTTATTTTACTCCTAAATTTTGTATATGTAATTTGAATTTGAACTAATATTTTGTCCTTATATAGGTTAATTTGGATTGAGATTTCGAAATAATGGTTTCAGAACCATAAGAAAAAAAATAAAAAATAATAAATAAACTAAAATTTCTTATTTTTTAATGTTTAATTAACTTACAAATTTTAACGTTTTTACTACTAAAGCATAGAATTCACTAAATCAAGCCAGCCACTCGCCTTCTCCAGCCCAAACATCCTTTCGCCTTAGCCGAACTACAATAATCTCACACCACTCCCGCCCAAGAGATTGGTTAGATTCGATCAGAATGGAACAGATGTCCTTCTAGCAATAGTAATGTAGACTTTAAGGTCACCCCACATTATCGTATGGTTTAAGTTATTTTGGATAAACTATTAACATAAAAATCAGTTCCTCATGTAAAACCTCAAAAAGTTCAGATAGTAAAATGTCAAGACAAATATGAAATCATGCTGGAACGTAACAAATTTTCCACATTAATAAACGTTTATCTCCTAGAACGATCCACCGAGTACTGCAAGAAGAAAAAGACTGCTAGTGTGCAAACAGTCGACCATCGCAACTTACGTCTTCGAAAATTGACAATATAATATAACCTAACGAATCAGAGACCAAGGTCAAGAAGAGACATTAACGAATATTAATTATGTATCACCACCTATCAGTCAGTAAAGGGAAAACTAAACAGGTAGCACGAACCAAAAACGAGTCACTTATTCAACACTTGTTCAAGCAGCTCTCTAACCAGTTAGGACAAATCGAAGTCTAATTTAAGCACAACTGTGAAGGACTTAGCGAGTAATATACTATCTTTAACATAAAAATTTACTATGACTTCTTTGTATAAATTATGTAATATATGTACCGGGGTGAAAGTATCTAATTATAGTTTAAATGACAAATGAGGATTAATTCGCATTAAGTAATATAAGTTCAATGTAACAAATGATGTAAACAGAACTACTAGTAACTACATATAAAAGTTAAACCCTAAAAGTAATACTAAAAAAAAATCGATCTTGAGAGACACAAGTGACAATCTTTACTGATCACGCAGTAAGATAGAACTCATGTGTAAAATAAAGCACTTATGTTTTGATAAAAACAAAAGAATCCACATTAGACAACCAAAAAATAGTAACTACAGACCACCATTAATATTACACTCCTTCCCATCGATCGCTTTATTCAAAATATATCTCACAACATGACGAGATGTTAACTGTTACACCATTCCACATAGTATCCGCCCGTATTATTTAATTCCTCACAAAAAACAATAAAAGAAGGAGAGCTACATTAAACCGTAACGCCAACCAGCATAAATACCTTAACCGGAGAGGCCAGCCTATGGATCAAATGTCAGAGACGTTATTATAAGTCTTTACTGCTTCGTGTAACAGCTAAATACCGATAAATGAACATGTCGACCCATTAACTTAAAAACGGGCACTCAGGAAAACGATGAAATGTCGCTCACACAAGCACACACACACCACAACACACACAAACACCACAGCTGCAGTCGGGCTTCCTGGAAAACGTATTTCACTTCCGCCCATTATAATGAGATAAAGCACACACACACACAGCCATACACCACAACAACGCACAACAACCTCAGAAAATGAATTCACCAACAGGCACAACATAAAACAGACCAAGAGAGTCAATAAATGTCGTATACATACAGGGGAAGTAAAACACCAGTGCGGGTATCTTTAATTAAACATAGTAATTTTCATGAAAAAGCGTTAATATAAATACCCCAAAAACATATAAATAGATAAAAATAATAAAAAGTTTTATTTAAAATGATATTTTTTCAAATAATCATGCTGGTATTCAGCGAACATAGCCGAGAGTTCAAGAAATCAAGGTTACTCGTTCTACCTAGTTCTCTCTAAAGATTCAATACTCTTTGAAAGAGGATGTAACTATAAATGTCTTCAGCAACACTAAAACCAGTTTTGCGGGACCATTAAACCTCGTATTCAACAGCACTCAATTCTCTTCATACAAAGAGAAAGTAAACTCATTCAAGCTGATAGTTATTGAAAAATAGCATTCTGTAATATCTGCGTTGCCAGTTATATGGGAACCGCAGCATGTTACTAATCGGGAAAATAAATCGTAGATTACACCTGCGCGCTGAGTCTATAAATTTATTAAGTATTCATTTATACGTAGTATTAGTATATCAATCATCGAGTATTAAGATGCGTTGTTAATTTATATTCGAATTTTTTTATTTTAACGCAACTCTATGTAAATATTTTTCAGTACGTTCTCGATATAACGCTGAAACTCATACCATGTGCGATCTAGAAGTCACACACATATCGACGGGTCTTACTCAAATATTGGCGTAATCTTAATCTAAAGGGTATTTTAATATTGTACTAACGACGAGAATCAACCACTACTATTTCATATTTAGATACCACTTATGTTGATCTTTCCCCTGTATAGAATATTTACTTACAGCTAAACGGTAATTGATTACTTCGGATTAAAAAATCATCTATATGCCTCTATACCCATATGATATAGCAGCGACTGTCGATAATCTTGTAATGAACCCATCAGTCACACAACGAAATAAATGATCTATTATTGAGAACCCTTTGGAGCAGAAATACAAGCAACGTAACGACTGCCATTTGGTTTACGATTAAATATAAATGACACACAATCTAATAATTGGGAAAACGAAGCACTCCTATTGTAAGAATAATCAACAAAGACGTGGGAGATGCGGGGTAAGATAAATGTCATCGTAGCCAGTAACAAGCGAAAAAATGTCCTATAATAAGCTTAATCTGAACGGTAAAATCTGTAAAATGCGTAATTACAATCCCTTATAGGTATAATAGAGGTAATCTTTCTTTATCCAGCCAATCAGAAGAAAGTTATAACAAAGAAATATATACAACGCCACAATAACGTAAACCAATATCATTTAAAAAGGGTATATATTCATTCACGCTAAGACATAAACACAACAAACAGCAAACAACAACAACACAACACATACAACAACAACAACATACAAAAAACAACATACGAAGTACAACAATAAAACAATCAGAGATTAAATTGGAAGAATTAATATACCAACCAACTAAAATTGGAAGATATCAATTATCTTATTTCAACGTTTAATTACTAAAGAATAAACATAGCTTTACACAGAAATCTAAGAATCATATCATGTTAACAATAACAAAATCTAAACTAGAACCTTACACACGAATAAACAACTAACATTAACAAGAGTTCCATACTTAAAGCAGCAGTAAACAAGTACTCATAAGCCCACGTACAAACGGTAACCTATAATTCACACTTTTTCAACGATAATCCTCAACATATCCACTTGTTAATTTACATTAACACTAATTGATTTAACGTAGCAAATTTCGAGTATAGATTTTCCTTCCCTATACCAACATACTAATATATATATAAAAATGAGTATCTTTTATTATAACTACTACAGCGATAAATATAAGGTTAATCCAATTACAATGTTATTCTTAATTAGCATTATCTTAAACCTTTCGTGTTTGAACTAAAGTAAAAAATAATGTGTGGACAACGACAAACTTAACACACTTTACGTAAATTGTCACATAAACAGTTAATATTAAACAAAGTTCCTATCACTTAAACACCTATGTTAAAGTATAACTAGCATGAAATACAAATCGAAGTATAACCTATTCATACTTTTTTAATAAGATTTAATAATATAATACTGGCGCTATACTCTACGAAGATATGCTTACGTGAGAACATAAAGTTTTAAGCTTTCAATAAAGTCTAAACAGTCAATAACTATGAATAACTAACAGATATATAATGTAAATCACAATTCAGCTAAATCCTAACAAATATATATAACTCACTCAAATGAATAATCATACTTAATCATCAACTGTAAAAATTCCCACTTATCAAGATAAAGCTAGTCTAAATAGGTTGCGAGTACAATACGATCAGATACTGTTCCCATACTCGTAATAATAATATATAATATAATATTCGTAGCAATATTAGCAAGACAGGTAAAGCCGTATTTATCTAACAAAATCCCTTAACAAAGTGACCAAATCTATCAAAGAACCAGCATCCTGAGCTATGAATTGACACTATAATCTTCATTCACAAATGTATTAATCGTATTTCGAGTATATTTAACATCAATTTGACCTAAATAATTAAATAAAAAGTAGATATTTTAGTTCTTGGGCAAACTAAACATTACTCAACAAAAAAACTTAACCTATGCTCATTGATACACATAATAAATATAATATATATGTTAAAAAAATTATACCATCGTCAGTTAACACAGTAATATCTAACTCAAAAACTTCATCATTTCTCTCTAACAAATCTGAGCAAACATACCTAGCGTATGAATATATATAAACCGCTAACATCCTGAAAATTCCCTACTTAATAACGAGATAAAGTAGCTAAACTAGTCATTTTACAATGCTAATATCAATAACAGAAATGGTCCAATAACTTTTTCCAGCATTTCAGCAACAGGTAAATGACGAATTATTATCTATTAATAACAAATTCCCTTAAATAATGAGTACCAAACCTCTATTCATATAAGATTACAAAGCTTATTTTCATAAACACTAAATGAATTACGAGACACCTTAACTAAATATCTTTAGATATCATGTTCACTCACTTTTCTTTGAGCAATAACATCATTGGAGCTATGAATAAGCGTAGCCATTAGCAAAATTTCCTGACCAAACCTAACATTACTCTAATATAGCCTTAATTCTAACCACCCTCTACGTTTCTTATAACACATCATCGTCATTAAACACAGTAATATCTTTAAAACAAGAATAACAATCCATTTCTCCAACACACATAAAGTGTTATTAGTTACCGCCACCAGTACATAGTAAATTATTTAACAATACGTAATAATGTTAAATAAACAAATAAATATAACAGCGTTTGCAGTTACAGCGCCCAAAAGAGTATCTAAATCAACACATCAACCTCCCAAGAGAAAACCCCCAATGGATGTACCTCATTCACACAGGTGCTTGATGCACTGAGAGAGTGGGGAATCACAACTACCGATAGGGTGTAAAGCGGGATTTTAAACTCTACCGAAAAAGAGAAGAGAGAGGTACGGTTCAGTCTTAGCGGGCTGAGAACATAACACTAACCCGAGTGAACCAAAATCGTTCCAAATATGGTGTGTGTGGAAAGTGATGTAGTGATGTGTGTGTGCCTGTGTGTGTTTGTGTGTGTTGTAAGAGGGTGTAGTGGGTGGTTTGTGTTAACGCCATACTGTAACTTTTGTTTCTAATAAAAAGTTTGGTCTTTACATAAGAGAGAAAACTTACTTCTGTAATTTATCTCATGTACCCATTGACGGCATTCAGATGCGGGTTAGGTACGGTTAATGGTCTAAATCTTTTTGTATTAATTATTACTATGTTAACGTTAAATTTACACATATTGTTCATTGTATGTTTAAGAGATATGTTTGATCACACGATCAATGCATGGAATGTGTTTTATTGTGAGTCTTGTTAGCTTTCACCCCTTACTGGTTTAATACCATAGTGGATTTTTGAGTTTAATGTAGCTGTTTAGGCGTACGTAAGATGTGTCAGGAGATTGGATCGTGAGTATATTATATTATCTTTAGTGTCATGTAATTACCATCATTCATATTGCTTCTTCACTTTAATGAGGAAAAACTTGTCTTACGTTAGAGCGAATACTTTCACAGGTCCATAGAAATTACACCCGGTTATAGTAAATTTTTAGTTAAAAGTTATTACAAATGATAAAGTAAAATCTAAACGTAGAAATAACCAATGTGTATAGGTCATATGCTTGACCATAGTGTGAAAATATGAGTTTACGTTTTGGATTCCTAGAATCAATATTTATACATACTGCCGATAGGTTGAAACTTTGGATTAATGTTGACCGTTTTTTATTTTCTGTAAACTGAGATGCACTAATAGCTCTTAAATCGTGTAACATTATTATTTTATTCCGTTATGTTCAGATGATGTCCTAATGTAAGCTTTAGTTACTGATAAGTGAAAACTTCCGAGAGAGGTCAAGTCAGAGGATATATTCGTCTGATTCTTTGTATACCTCATAATGATAAACTTTATAATTTTATGTTATGCCATTTTTATTATAATCCATATAATACTCAGAGCTCGAGAGAAATGTGACCTTAAATCAATTAAAGATGACAATCCAGATGCCCCACGAAGAACTAGGTGCAGATGGGTGGGGATTAAAGTAAGAAACGTTGGCTTGATGATGGCTGGGATTTAGTGATCTTACTGCTTTAGGTAATGTAAAAACGTAATTTTTTACGTTATCAAACATAAAAAGAATAAGAAATTTTATTTATTTATTTATTTTTTATTTATTTTATTTTTTTTTCTTGCTCATGCATTTCTTCTTCTTTTTTCAAGAGGGGGGACCCCCCTCAGGTGGGGTCCTGGACTCCGAAACCGAATCCAACTCCGAACCCGTCTCCGAATCCGGACCCTCCAGCCTTTCTCTGAGTTTCAGTCTCTACGATCATTTTAATTTTTAGAGGGGCAGCGTCCCCCCCTTATGGAGGGGGGACGCAGAGAGACGTAATCTCGTCTCCGCGAGTTACGTCATCATATAACTCACATTCAAATTTCACTCCGATACGTTTTATAGACTAACATATCGCCTTTCAGTACGACTTTGACCTGACGACTAGTGGGGGCTGCACCCCCTGGGGGACCTACGGTCACCAAAAAAATCTCGCATTAAGATGGTTGGACCAAGTTTATAATCACCATTCATATGAAATAATTATTATACCAGTTTTAGTGGTAAAGGCGCATAGCTCTATTCACAAATTCCATAATCAGAGGCTTGAGCTCTTAGTAGTCCAGTCCGACCGCTGAGTGAGGCGTGTTCGGGCGGTGCGGTTGACAGGTGCGGTGCGGTGCGGATGCGGTGCGGTCGGTGCGGTGCGGTGCGCGACGGTGCAGATGGCATTTGTTCTAATGTTGCGGGACTTCGTAGAATATATTTGGCTGATTTACATTAGACACTTAACTTAAGATAATAACAACTTGCATTGGCTCCAATATATACGAGCTTTCTTTCGGATCGTTTGAGATATAATTAAATTATTAAAATAAATTAATAGAAAATCATAAATGAAGTAAATAAATACAATAGTATATTGTTGTTTTGTTATAGCCTCCATAGTCCCGCAGCGAAACTAACAATATGTTTTCTCGGTCATGTCGTCAAACAGCCCACCTTTCGGTCGTTTGATCCAGCGCAGAGATGATTCAGGTTTCCCCTCAAAACTGCCTTGGAGAAATTTTGAGTGGCCTAAACTTTCGCCACCCATTCGCAACAAGCGAGTCACGCCATCTATAGGGCGAATCTCAAGTCAATAATCGTTCGATACTCACCCAGACGGGGGGACCAACCCGCCTCAATTTTACGAATATACTCTCTTAACAAGACTTGATAATCTTACAGACTGAGTGATTTCGTCCTTATCGCCAATATATTCCATTATATTCGCCGAAATAAACCAATTTTGAAGCAGAACTATCTCCTATTCACATTCCATGAACCGGAAAAGGTCATGGAGGAGCTCAAACTGCCCTTCATTTACATATCTATAGCGATTAATCGCATGTTAATTATAGTGAGAGATAGTCTATTCCTGTATATTAATCGTTTCATTCCCATTGTGATATAATATGCCACTCACGACAGTATGCATAAATCTCTAAAAATGAGTCGATACAGAATTTAAACTCATTAGATCCGATTTAGGGCCCACATCGGAGACGCAAGAATAAATCATTGGAAATCACAAAAATGATCTCATGCTGATCATGTGTAGAGACCTTATATTGTAAAACTATTAAATTTACAGAAATATGGTCCAAATTTACTCTTTTGGTATGGGACATACCGCCTCTATGCTTGAAAAGGGGCTAAAATGCGAACTTGAGTTCAGGCTCAGAACACTTTTAATCGGAATCAGGCCATTCCTATTCATCGCGAGAACCTTAAATTCGAATTTCATCCTATGAACCTTAGAAAAACCCTAACGCTTGGACACTGTAAACCTTGAAAAACACCAAAAAATGGTTGGATTGGCAGAAAGATGGTTAGTTAAATTGCTTGCAACTTTCCATACATTGCTTTGGGCAAAACATTCAGGGAACTGACCACGTTGGCTCTGTCAAGTTGTCCACCAATACTATACTACTTTAATTATATAATAATATTAATAATATATATATAATATATATATATATAATAATTAAAAATATATATCAATAAATTTTAAAATTGATATATAAAAAAATTATAGTAAAATTAGTTTGTGTACTTTAACTAAACTAGATAAAGTACATTACAATAAGCCCCTTATAAATACTTATATATAAGGCATATTAATAATATATCTCCTATATCGTTATTATAATATATTAAGCATGACCTATTATATTAATAACATTGAATTTACCCCGTCTTATATATTTCATATTTATTATAGGTATTTTAATAAGATAAAATTTATAAAATATTAGTATATATATACTTATATTATATATATATATAATATATAACTGATATATATATTATATATAAATAACAAATATTAATAATAATTAATTCATCTAAATATATTATATAATATATATATAAACTATCATAATTTTTTATATTTCTATAATATTTATATAATATATATATATATTATAGGCTATGATAGAGATTGAATATATATATCACCCAATTTGTCATACTATAATAATAAATTAAATTAAGTATGGACCTATAAAACTATGATGATATAAATAGTCTATCAATATATATAAATTAGTACTATTTATTAAAAGTATACTAAGTATACTCTACTATTATATATGTTATACAAGGCTTCACTTTAAAATAATTACTCACTACTTTATAATATAAATAATAGTATATAGTAATAAGAATAATGATAAAAATAGATAAATAAAGAAGTTTTAATTATTATATAATAACTTTAATATAAAAATGACAAAAAATAATTAACTAATGTATATAATATATAAAATAAAAATAAATATATTATATATTTATATATAACATTTTAATAATATAAAAAAAGTAACAACAATTATATATTTAAAGAGCTTTTGGTAAATAAGTATATAGAAAAAATAAAAATTACTAAGCAGCCTCTATTTATAGTAATGATGGCTTTTTTATTAGTAATAGTAGATAATTAAGTTTTTATATAATTAATATAATCTCTTTAATTTATATATATGAAGAAAAGAATAGTTACTATTAATATTATTTTAGCATTATAAACAATATATAATATATATTATATATATTATAAAATATGATTATGATAATGTAATATGAGAAAATATATTATATTTGTGTAGAATATTATATCAAATATATATACAATACTATATATATACTTAGATATTATAGTGTCAGTGATTATAATAAATAGATATAAGACTACAGGGATGATTACATTAAACTCTACTTAAGGGAAACAAATCTCGGGCCACGGGCTGTACTAGAGACTTTAAACGATACGGAACATTTAAATCATTGTGTTAAGAATCACGCTTCTATGGGTATAGAGGTCTCAATGTACGAATTACTCGAAACAATAGTTATCGATGGGAGTAGGTAGATGAAAGAACTACGTGTACTGTGTTGAAGCGCTCTGTTGAGCGAGTTATGGCACACCTCGTGAGATTTTGGATAGTCACTAAAAGTTGAGAAATAAGTTTTGCTGTGCGTCACACCTCTGTGTACTCCGCACGACATATAGATAGCGAAATTGTAAGGATAAATACAATAAAGATAAATGAAGAGTTGTATTGATAAATATAAGAAACGTATGTGTTTTGACGCGAGGTTGTATGAGAGAGAGAGAAATACGAAATTTTGTTTATGATTAGTTATATTAAATCATATATTATATTGGGAGAGAAGATATCTAAGAATGGTATTCAAGAATATTGTCCCTGACCTAGCTACTCGTGCACTTCCACATTCGTTACAATCAAGTCGTCTCGTGCGCATAATGTGGAGAGCGCTATTTGAATGAAATCGGACACTCTATCGGAACATGCCTTCACAGGTAGTGTCTGATTGATCGAGAGAGCGCAGTGAATAATTAGGCTGAACCATCAGTACTTCCTACTCTGACGACATTGACAATCGGTGTCTTAATTGGTCACAACACTCTTCACATGCACAAGCCGAAAAATATTATCCATGGTCAGAGTCGAATGAAGGTCGTGTGATCATAATTATGCTATTAGGACTATCTCATAAAGTCTTCACCTCTCTCCCTATCCATACATTGTCAGTTGGTAGACTCTGTTCAGGTAGGTCCCGTACTTGGGTGGCTGTAAGGCGCTGGAGCGCACATCATGTGAGAACCAAGTAATATTCTATGATCTCGAAGGGTACGACAACGAGAGTATATCAAGATGTCGTTCAAACACGATCCTTAAAAACGCTTACAGAAATCGTATTGAATATCCCTGGAGACATAGTTTGAGGTTGCAGTGTATGCTAGGTTCTCAAATAGGCCTTAACCTGCCATACGGTGTTGTATAATGAGGTATCACGAGTTCCAAAAGGCACCCAAAATAAACCCATAGAGTAACCTCTACCATCCCAGATGTTTACAGGTCAAATTTCGAGAGAGCCATGTAAGAACCCTCCTGAGAATGACATTAGCGATGCGGATCCTCTTCTCACACGGTTCCACATTATGTGGTTGAGAGTTTGTAGAGGGCGTGATTAGAGTATTATTATTCTCTATGACTACGTAATGTAAAGGACGCCTCATCGGTAAACTAAGACAGTGTGCATGAAAGGCAGGATTCGGTTCCAATTGCTAATTAAATGCACACGGTTGCAGAAAACCACCAATCGAAGAACTATAAAATCGCAGGACCGGATAGTGGAGAAGTCGTTTCGGCCCTAATATGATCCTTGTACTGTTACTGTATGTTGGAAATGGCCATGGAGGGCGCGTTTTGAGTCTTGAAAAGCGCTAAGACCCTGGAAAATACAGGGACGACTGTATTTTGAAATCTCCAGCATAGAGTCAGAGGGTCAGAGCGTGTAAGCTAGTCGAAATGACAGGTCGCCTCTTATGGCTATCTCTCTCACAAGACATGCGATCTTTTCAATCAGAACACAAAGAGTCCTAAGTGTATTACATGAAAGCGGTCTTGCCACCCAATGCACTTCTTCTCAGGGGAGACCGAGAGGGTCACCTTGAATCTACAACGCCGCCCATGAAGGGCCGCAGGTCTATGATAAAATTGTCTGATGGCTGAATTCTGTGCTTGGCCATTAAGACGCAGTTATACCTGTAGCAATTAAAAAATGAAGCTCTTTCGTAATTCCATTTCCGTTCGCACAGAAGGAATTTTGGATTTGGGTATGTGTCGGTTATAAACTCGAGAAAAGAGAGTGTAGTGAAACATTCGTAAATCGAAAATGCCTTACACCTGATTTCTGTGAAATTCAAGAAATACGATGAAATTGAGGCAACGGTAAAGGTATAGCCAAATTACGTGTTTTGCGCCCGAAAGACGTAAACATACTATCAATAAATGTAACGTAATTCACCGCACAAACACTTATAAAATAACCAGTAAACCTAAATCGTCCGCGGTAACTATTGCTATAAAGCCGAACGCGTCACACAACATAAACTAGTGACCTTCAATCGTCCGTAACTTTGAACGAACGTCATACAACATACGGTGTATTACCAATAAATGTTCCTTATCGTTGCTCTAACAGCCTCCGAGTTTTGTCGCAAGCAGTTATGAATCACCCGTATATAATATATATATATATATATATAATAGAAATATAATATATATTTTTGTATTCACCATATTAACTATAAATTATTAAGACGTATATTAATAACCTTATATTTTTGTATGTCTAGAGAATTGAAGAAATTGTGATAACATATAGCTTTTAAAAATTCCTAACTGTATGGAGTATAAATAATATAGAGGAAAGGAAGTTGGGAGAGTTCTACTTCAATCACATTAAATGGCTGATACATCATCTCTCTATTAAAAGTTTTTAAAGTTTATATATCTCTCAATAATAGCCTTACTATACTTAAAATAATATATTAGTACCTTATATACTAAATATATATATATATATAGACAATATTTTAAAAACTGTAAATAATATAACATATATGAGAATTTCTAAAATATATTAGTCTGAATAATATTTTTTAAAATTCGAGTGAACATCAGTCCACATAAATACTTTTATTACAATACTAGTACTATCTTAAATAAAAGCTATACATTTATATTGTCTAATCTTCAATATAAAAAAAAAGGAAGCCTTCATCAGTTTACGCTTGTGACTAAAGAAATTCGTTATGATATTATATACTGGGAGGGAAACTAATATCACGTAATAAATACGATGCCAATAAATGTATATGAGTCATTATAAAACATTATAATAGTGTCTAATGCTAAATTGTGGACGGTTTAATATGCGGGCAATTCTGTGGCCAATGAAAAAATTATGTACGTATGTAGACTTGCAAAGACTTGCTAAAATGTCGTGTATGTTAGTGTATATGAGATGCAATCCTATTATAGTATGTATAAAACTAATATCACCCTAAATACAAGTACTTTATTTGTCCACATGAATATCCCAATATAGAGCAAAATGAGTCTGTTATCTTAGCTTATCCCCAAACGTGTAACTAATACCCCCTAGATATTTTACTAATCACAAAAGCTAGGGGAATAACGAAGCTGAGTTTAGAGCTTCGCCAGATGAGCGTGCATGTGTTTGACGCACTACGCTACGACGAGACAAAAGGAGAACACGAGAATTCTACTGTCCAAGAAGAGCATTACTACGTTTCCTCCCTCCGAAGACAACAATTCGATCCCTATCGACCTTACGTGCCTATAAACAGGGCATAACCACACAGGTTACAGTAAGAGCGAGGGGAAGACTTAATAGAATTACACACATATGTAGTACACCGGGGGTTATTATGTATAATGAAATGCCACATGCATCATTTTTAACCTGGGACACCATCAAATATTGCTAAAAATGTGAGCCATATGACACGGTATATTGTATTATCAAACTCAAAAGCTTAGGTGAGTCAAATTTCGACATACTCAAATCCTCTGAGTCAACATGAGCGTATCGCATGTTGTTTCGAGACCACACTTAAACTTTGTGCAACAGACAGCACAGAAAGACGAGAGCGAGAGCAATACTTCAGCAAACTGTTAATTTCTACTGTCCAAAGAAAGAGCCATTACTACGTGCGCGGCTCTCCGCAACGCACCACACGTAATACGGATTGAGATGCGCGAGAACGGGTACCCGCGGCAATAAGTTGTTTTGAAGACATAATTAGCCCCTTTCCCTCATTGACCACTGATTTCAATTTAAATTCTCGAACTACAACCGCGGGGGTTATTAGATGTTAATGAGAGAGAGCGACATGATATAATTTTAAAACACATGTCGGCTTAATGCAAAAAATTTGTAATAAGAGACACACCAAACCATGAATAAATTCTCACCATGCTATAGGAGTATAGAATTCTTTCTTTTCAATATATCGGAAACCACCGATGGAGAGCAGATACAGAAAGTTGACATGATTTGTGTTTTGACACCACTTAACGCTGATTCGGACGCAGTACCAAAGTAGGAAACCGAGAATACTCCATCATGAGCAGTCCACAGAAGTTAAAGTCATTTACTCCACGAATCTCTCTCGCTTTCTGGCACTCGGATATCGCCACGTGCCAAACAGGTGTACTCTTATTAAATATAATGTCCTGAAAAGTAGTTTTTAGCGAGCATTGTGAATAAAAAATAACCGTTTATACCTTAATAGGATACCAATGGGGAAAAATCCAGATATAAATGCAATTAAATTTTTTTTTAACCTTGCAATCAATTGTTTAATGTCCAATACCCCTATCGTAAAAAATTAAACTATAATCATAGAGTAAAATGTGCATATAAATAACCAAGTTTAGTGAGTGTTAATCTGGAGCACATCTGCAATAAAATATAAGCTAGATCAATCTCTTGCTAGGGAGAGATTAATTAAATCCACGGATGGCGAAGATCCCGCCTATTATTGAGACACGACATCATCTTTTTTTTTTTTGCATTATCATATGATTGGCCTCTGCAAGGTATTGCATTGCCCGAGAATAAATATTATAGTCTGAGAAATATCTCAAAAAATTTACCACACAGTTATAACTAATTCGCAGATGCTAAATCGAGTGTGTAGTTTCCTTCGCAACCCTTTCGAGGAGTAAACTCAATATAATCGTAACTAAGATACACTGTTCTTTCATTCCCTGTTACGAAGATATGCAGGCGCAACATAAACACAAGCTGAGTGCACCTTGCGACCTAACATCTGAGAGAGAACTATTTGTTCTAGAGTCGCCTCAGTGAGAAACTGAGTTAGGAGTTGGTATTTCCCTAATAAACCTTCTCCATACAATAATGTAGGTTTAATATTTTTAATTTGCCTCTCTTTTTTTTTTTATGAATAATTTATTTTTTTATGTTATATTATTTTTTTACTATTATAATGATATGCATGAGATAATATAAATATTCTCTTTGCACACTCAATGCGGCCTGATCAGAGTATATGAAATTTTAGCTGACCTTTTCCCCACTTGTATTTCACATAATGCCGCACACGTATTATTGACTATGATAAAAGAAGAAGAGAATCTATAATTCAATAAGACATAGTCTTAAATACATTCACAAACAATTCCTCATTCTGATAGATATCTCAAGTAGTCTTGGTAATGTCACTTATATTGGCGGCACGTCTCACTCTAAAAGAAATACTTAGTTACGGAGAGAATCCACGTTTCGCATTTACTAGAATATCGCGCCAATAGTCCATTTCAATTTCAAAGCTACTTGATTCATATACGGTTTCATAGTGGTTTGCAAGATATTGTTTTTAGCTCTTTGAACGGGTGCAAATGGTAATTTTAAGATGTGTCAACGGAAATTCGTTTATGCAGTAACTCAATGGATTCTATTGCACTAATGATCTCTCACACTAATCAGTTACTAAAATCAACTCTGAAAAATAGAAGTATTCGAGGTGAAAAACATTATCACTCTGAATCGTCCCGAGCATCACGACACACCAAAAATAAATCATCCTCTGGATGGTAATTTAGAAGAATTGATGACAATAAACAATTACCAATCATCGTCTCGACTTATGCGCCCTCTGGTAATTTGTCTAAATCGTCCACTCGAAATGATTGATACCACCAGACCTAAAACACGATCGACAAACAAGCGTAGCAGAAGGTTCGAAATTATGTATGTCGAAGAATTAATTGGACCCAACATTATATCACATGATGCGATTAAGCCCAACAGCTATGAAACTAGTGCCGGTAATATCGAAATGAGAGACATTCTTTCTCAAATAAATAGAAACTTGCTAGAGGACACCATCAGGGTCCAATGTCGAACTTCGTATGAAATTATGTCGGCAGCAAGAAAATATGCCTGCCATCTTTCTTCTAGCGTTGCAAACCTCTGAAGCTGAAATCATCGTTCCATTTACAAACGACATTAATTTATAATGAATGACTTACCAGCGACTAGTTCTCTAATCAATTTTCCACAGATATTTTCTTACAAAATACCTGTATTTGCTTTCGTCAAAATTGTTCGAGTCACAAAATCATGATAATACAAATGCTTGGCTCAAAAACTGCTTAACTCGGGCTCGTCTAATGGCATATGAACTAAACATCGATTACTCTGGAGGGAGGAGACATTATACTTATTTGAAAATTTTTTTTAAACTAATTTTCATGCTAATTGCTTTTCCTATAGCGCCCAGTTTGCGTTTTCGGGCTCTTACTCCGCACTTACATATATAAATTTCTATCTCCCTAGCAATGTTCGAGTCAGACCTTAGAAGTGAGAGAAGCAAATAGACGCAAATAAATATGTCTGTGTGCGAGTAGTTTAATCTTATGTAGTCACTGAGGATAACTGGTATCGAACAGGCAAGAATGAAATAGTAAACGATGATCATCAGCCACGCCCCCTTTCAAAATTTGACAGCAAAGTTGGGTCGTGATTAAAAACTTGAGTAAAAATCAAATTAAAGTATTAGGTTAAGCACTTGAGCATCCAGTGATCAGTTGGCGTCTTGATATGCTCATCCCACTGAAGTGGTGGGGAAATGAATTCTATAAGATTCTAGAATGCTCTGGTGTATTATATAATAATAAATTATTAAAAATAAAACTGAGGATAATATTGAAAAAATAACTCAAGACCCCCGGACAATGTCTGCCTTAAGGCCTCCCGCAAAGTCTTAACAAATCGCTCACCCGAGCCTATAAGAAGTAAGCAGACCCTACTAGTTAACTACTTTTGCGCGAGCCAAAAGCAGTACACATAAAAGTAAATTCCAGATCCGTAACTGAAATTGAATAACTCTTTTGACACGATGGTACGGAGTTCTGCTGCGGTACTTAGAATGACGTAGCATAACACTCTTAATCGTGTGTTTGTTAAAACAATCTTCCATAGATAAAGATTTTTTTGGTTCTGCTATTTGAGGATATTTTCTCAGAATGAAGGCGACCATTTGCGCATACTCAGCCCACAGGCGTTTAGCCTTTTCTCTCGTACCTTTTATTAGCTCATTTGTATGTAACTGTCAGGTGCGTTTTTGTTTGTAAGTACTGCTGACGCCTTAAAAGATTCCTCTTTAACGATGCGACTAGCCATGGAATTCTGTATTATCTACATCTCACGTGACAACGTATGTTTTGACTATATAGCAAGATACGTCTCATTCGGT
>JABUQX010040487.1:0-20000 GCA_015478945.1 Trachelipus rathkii
GAGGAGTATTGTGTGTACTCTTGAATCAATAGATCCAATTAGTATTTCAATATAGAATTATAGCAGTGGTAGGAGGGTGTTAGGGCTAAGAAGATCGCAAGATTTATAGAATAATTGACGCTTTGTGATTTTACACTTTTGAGATAGATTATGCTTAAGAGTTGTAACGTCTAAATAACAAATTTATATAAAAATAATAACTTGAAAAGTTGAATTAAGTTAACCTAATCAATAGATCAATAGATCAGTGAAAGAATCGAAGATTTCTGATCGATAGGAATGTGAAGTGTTATATTGAAGATGGTTTGGTTCATTAGATATTACTGAAGTGTTATTACATAGTTTACTCAAGCTATAAGAAAGAAATACAAAGCTAAATCACAAATCTTTAAGTCTAAAATACTAGCGATCTGACTGTTAAGAGTGTTTTGATTCTTCCATATTTCAATATAAAGAAGAAGTTAGCTGATCATAGATACAATGATCGAACGGATGGACATCGAAGTGGAGTTGGTTGATCTATAATAAGGACTTTTTATTTGATTTGACTGATTTTAGATATATGGGGTATCGTTGTAACTAAAGTTTACAGACACTAAGCACTTAATTTTTTTAAGTGTGTGTGAGAAATGTAAAATTGGATGAATAATAATTTTCAATCTGTAAGTTAGTTCTTTCACATATAGCAGTTATTATATATCACGCTATAATAAAGTTATATCTGTAATAAAATAATATACTTAAGTAATATAAATAAGCAAAAGTAAGTATATGTAATTATCTAATTATATATAGATTATATAATGACTAATTTTAACAAATTATAACACTTTAATAAAAAGAATTATTAGAAAAAATAAATATAAAAATACATTAAACACATTAGCGAATGTGATATTGTGATTTACACATGTGATAGAATCGTTAATTGTTCTTTCCATGCCACGATTTATTGTAAATAGATTTAAATAGGTGCTATGTACACATAGTAGTGAAGTATAGACAGATACATCCTGATCGATACAGAGATAGAAGGTTATGTCATTCGTTGATTCGCTCACTATTAATTAGTTTAAGTAGAAGTGTGGTCTATATATTTATCCTAGTGTGTGTGTCGTGTGTGTGTGTGTGTGTGGTGTGAGATATGATAGTGATACGTGGTTGATGATAGTGTGTGTGTGGTCTGATTTTGTGTGTGTGCATGGTAGGCGGGATTAGGAATGTGTTATTACATAATAGAAATAACACATATTATTTGTCAATTCAAGTAATCATAATAATGAGAAATATATGATGTAATATTAATATAAATAATAATTCAATAATAATTGATATATTGGGAAATAATAATAATACAATTGATTATTTTATATTCTAATAATAATAATAATAATAATAATAATAATAAACTACTGTTTATAGATAAAATAACAGTATTGTATGCATGACTAAGGACAAACAGGATAAATAATTCTCGCTTAATTTCTTTTTGATTATAGTTCAATACGTGTGCAAAAAGTATATTAAAATATCAAATAGCGTCATTGTCAGATATTTCAGTGGTGTCCGTGATGGATAACAAATGCAGTTTCCTGATTGGCTATCGTTTAGCAAGTACTAATTGCCGTAAGTATAGAATGAAATTAAGGTTGTCTGTGTAATTTGTACCCACGCCATGTGTTTTCTACGATTTGTGGACTGCAGGATAATGTCTTGATTGCACTGCGTTATTAGGTGTATTTGCTGTTGATCATGTGGAATAATATATAAACATAATAATATAAAATTATGCAATAATTATATCAACTACATATTCGTATAATTTAATAATAATGATTTTAATAATCAGTAAATTAATATTGTGTAAGTTGGAATATAACTTAATATAAATAATGCTAATATTGAATTTTATGAATAGCGGTTGTAGTAGTGAGGTGTACTGTTCGAAGCTTTGACTATGATGAACTTCCTGCTGGTAAGATCGGTTGCGGTCAATACAGCATCGGGGGATCTAAAAATTATAACTGTAAATAAAGAATATTAAAATTGACGATATTTATTATTGTATTCGGATAATTTGTTTTTATGTTTAAACGTGCTAAAATTTGCGTAAGCTATATTGCTGTTCTTAATTCTATTATTTGTATACACTCCGGGAGAACCCACAGCACCCAAAGATATAACATTTTATATTAATCAACGCCTACCAGTCTACTGGGAGAGCACTCGGATCAAAAATTCAAACATTTTTTTTTCTCACAGGTAGCTTATGATACTGAAAAATCAAAATCAGAGTTGATTTTTTTTATATTTTTTTAC
This sequence comes from Trachelipus rathkii, assembly GCA_015478945.1. Taxonomy (NCBI): domain Eukaryota; kingdom Metazoa; phylum Arthropoda; class Malacostraca; order Isopoda; family Trachelipodidae; genus Trachelipus; species Trachelipus rathkii. The sequence goes on from JABUQX010040487.1 coordinate 2,320, forward strand.
GTTTTTCTACCGGGGTTCAAGTTAGGTTAAAAGTTAAATTGTTTAAAAGGCTTTAAGTTAAGTTTAAAAGTTAGTTTATATAAAGCTATTTTAAGTTAGAAGTAGGTTAAAAGTTAAGTTAAGTTTAGTCAGCGGTCAGTTGAAATTCTAATTTTTAGTTACAAATATATGGGATATTTTAAGATATTTGCTGTACACTAGATCTAGTAAATAGGCTGGATGAGTATAATCTTCTCTTATTTTTTTGTTTAGGTATCTCATATATACAATATTTACATGAGGCTTACTGTGAAATTTTATATTGTTTTTTGTGAATCCTTGAGAATACAATTATGCCGTGGTTGTGAGAAACAGACGATAGCTTACAGAGTTAAACATTGTCTATAACAATTTAAAATTTATTAAAGAAAACTGAACACGTTTGCGTACTCGGGTTAGATTATTCGTGGGGAGTGGGATCGGCGCTATGCGGGCGGGGCTCAAGCGTGCTCAGCGCCGGGTTTTCCGTTGGGCGGTAGATTGCGCCTGGGGCGCGACACGTGCACACGGGAGTGTCGAACATCTTCTTCAGCTTGGGAGTGTTCAACACGTGATCTATGACAACCCCACGACACAAATCTATATGAAACATATAATAAATTCATTTATAGTTATTGATCAACACTGATATATTGGAATATTATTACCAATAATTCTACTTACTCAGCAGCGCTGGACAAAACGTCTCTCTTTTTTGTGTCTTTAAGATGAAAGAAAGGTGCAAAGCACCGGAAGGCGGTGCGATCGTATCCGATCGCACAGTATCCTAACTTTACTTCATTTCTCTCTATAATATCTGCATCTGAGTTTCTATTTCGTATCATTTTATTTAATTTATTTAGGGGGGGGGTGATCAGCCTTGTGCACTCCCGATTTTTTGGTCTCGCATAGATATATGACGTACTTTATATATTACTAGTTGATTATTATATATATATATTAACTATATCGTTATTAATTTATAATATTATATGAATCGAGGTTAGTTCATATACTCATCATATGGGGGTGTTAAATTTTGAAGGAGATATCTAGCTACACAAAATTTTAACCCAAATATCATCAACTTGGTATGCATTTTGTAATATTGTAAGTACTTATAGTTGACCTAGTGTGGTTGTAATTCACTCGCAACTTATATCAATTTTGCCGGTATGCGGTAAAATAGCCTTTATAGTGTAAGGTGATATATATAATTAATATATGATAATTATTTTATATAATAATATATATAATTATATATTATATATATATATTATATTTTATTATTTATTGTTATATTTATTATTATATTATTAAATAAAATAAATATATATATTTTATTATATTTATTTATTATATTAATTTATTATTATTAAATTAATTATCTATATTAATTTAATTTATTTATTTCATATTTATTTATAAATTTTATTTATTTATTTATTTATATTATATTAATTTGAATAAAAAAGTCTTCACGCTTTTTTATTTTGTTAAATCGTGATAGGGGTATAGTTATATATGGTATATTACCCTTTTTAAACAGTGGGATAATTTTATTCATAAAATTTTTGATACCTCACACGAACTCATTGAACTAGGAGCCTCACTACTCATGCAGTCACCTACTTGATTGGAAGCTTGAGTTCAACCAATAGAGTGTTAGCTAGCGTCATATACAGTTAATTTTTGAAAGACCTGATACTCATAAGTAATAATCTTGCGTACTATCTACAACGTCACACATCACTCATTCTCTCAACTACACATCAAATACACACATAATATCACCACCACAACAACATATATATCACCTACACAACACTACTTAACTACACAAACAACTAAATATACTATATATATATATTATACATAATAGACAATTAACTAACACACAACATATATATATAGTATATAATAGTAATATATATTAATTATAATATATATTAATTAATTAATTAATATTATATATATATATATTAATATTATAATATTATCTTATATATTTTATATATATATTATAATCTAATTATATTAATATATATAATATTATAATATACTATAATATATTATATTATAAATATTATATTAATATTAATATATAATATATATATATAATATATTAATATATATATATTTAATTATATATATAGTTTATATATTATATATATATATATTATGGTTTATATTATATATATATATATATATTATATATTATTATATATTAATATATATAATATATTATATATATTACTATCCATACCTTTGCCGAAAATAATTTGAAATCCTGCTATAAGCCATTAGATATATATATATATATCATATATATGATATATATTATTTTATATAATATATATATATATACTATATATATATAGATATATATATATATAATATTAATATTATTAATATAATATATATATATTAATTATAATATATTATTAATATATGTATATATATATATATATATATTATATATATAGTTATAGTATAGGCTAATTAGCATAACAACTCTACGCTAATATGCCGAACCGTGGGGCATGTGTGAAAGATTGAACGCAATTTGGTTTAACATGTGTTTAAACACAAGTACTCTAAAAACAATGGTTTAAAACATAAAAAATATAAAAATAATATTAGTCATTTCTAAATATATATAGCTAATTTTTTAATGGTTTTTCTTCTCTTTTAGCATGTCTGAATTGGTTTTCTCATTTTTACAAATGGAAGAGTACTAGAAAGGACACATAAAATAGTTTTCTGTGCTGATCGTATTATATAGTGTGTCGTCGAAAGACATCAGATTATAAGGTATATATATATATTTATTATTATAATAATATGCTCATTTAGACTAGATGTCTAATAAGTAGTTTAAATGAGTGTTTTTTATAAGAGTAGGTGAGTATACTAATATATAGATAATTTAAGTAGTCTTGGAGAATAACGAGTTCTAGCAAGTTTTTGTGACGGCCTGACTCTGAAATGAGGTTTATTAATACCTATTATATACCAAAAGAGGTAGTGTGTGGCGGAGCCGCCTCAAAGTGAGTGGGTTTTTGGTCTACTAATGATGGATTTTTTAAAAATTGATCGTAGCTCATTTATTTATTTGATTGGTTTTACAATCTGATTTATATACGATGTTTTTTACCCATATATCGATGTTTAAATCGTCTTCTACGTGCTCTGGTTGACTGATTTATTTATTTATAATCGATATTTATGAAAAACTTATATATTGTATATAAAAAATATTCATTCGATAATAAAATGAATTCTTGTTTCGATCGCGTGATTTATTAAGCGCGCGAATTACCTATTCAAACTCATTTTCTACCATACGGATGCCATTTTTAAAGTTATATAATAACTCCATGTGTGGAGTGTGTCGGCAAAACAGCATTAAACAGCTAGAAGACAATCGATATAAACTAGATGATGTTGTTTATATTGGGAAAAATATGAACATGGAGCTAGGTTAATCCACCACTCAACAGACACGATTTAGCAAAAGTAAAAGGAAGGTATCATATCAGCCAGTAACAGAAGCTCACTTATTGGCGTAATATTTTTTAACCAAGATATCAACGAGTATTTATGAGGATGAGTATTATCAAAGCAATGGATTTATGGAAAATGAGTATCCCTGAATGATGCCCATGGGTGGAAAATCTGGAAATCTGGATCCCTGGAAGGATTCGGAACCTGGTAATGACTTGTAAACTATTAGCGTTTCAGGAACTAGTGTAATATAGGCGAAACTAGGATACGTCTCTCGCCCTCCCCATCTTAAAAAAACAAATAAAAAATAAAAAGAATTAAAAATATATATATACAAAAAAAATGAATAAAAATTTAGTAAAAACATTAAAATAAGAAAACATTATTTAAAAACATATTAATAGGGTTTAATAAGAAAGAAAATTAGAAAATTAAAATTATAAATATTTTCCACAGAAAGTATGGATAATAGTATTAAAGTAAATACATGAAGAATATATAATAAATAGTTTGCGCGATGGTATCTATTTCCGGTTGCCCCTGTTATTGTGTCAGCGAAGCATTCGCATTTCGTATGCTCTGTCCGGGAATTATGCGAGGATCCGGGTATTGTGTAAACTGATTGTGCTAGATACAACCCCTTCTGGAGGAAAAATTAGAAAATAGGATTGGTGATGATGGGGTAAATGAGGTTCCTTTCCAGATGAGGAGAAGGATATTCTTTTAGAGGAGGATAGAATTAAGTATCATTTTGGTATTGTAGCGTAAGTAGATCTAAGTAAGAAGATGTGGAATCAGAGCTCGAGATTTTTGAGTCTATGATAGCTATAAGGAGATTGATTCGATTGGTGAATCTCTGCATCTCCTCGGAGGGTGGTTTTCCTCTCTTGAAATCCTATCAAAGATACGTAGAATCTACACTCAATGAACTTGGAGTGCATAAAGACATGACGGAGGAAGGAGTTGTTATAAGGTATTAGGAATATATGAGAAGGAGAAGAATGGAGGACGAGAAGGAGGAAGTAATGGTGTTGGATTAAAATCCGCTAGAGGTGGTGTATATATATATCCTATTAACATGATAAATATAATATAAATATAGAATGTATAAGATTTAAATTAAAAAATTGCACGGAGTGCTAATAAGAGAAGAATGCGGGAATAGTGAGGTATATAAGGAAGGATAATGGTATAATGGAGAATAATGGAGAATGGAGAAGGTGATATTTGCATAATTTTATTCTATTTTTAATTATGCTTTAATTTTATCAATTATTTTAATAATAATCGTTAAACTTAAAATTAATTATGTTATTGGCTAATTATTTCTTAATTATTTTATAAGTTTCATTCTTTATTATAACAATTTTATATATAAGCTATTATATCTCTTTTATGGTTAATTTTTAATTATATTTATTAAGTATTTATAATTAATCTATAATTTATTTTTGAGTTTAATAATTACATCATCTTATACAGAGGTAGCTCTAACATTTTTTGTGATATATAATCTTGTTTCTTCTACTCCGGATTAGGTTAATGTTTTTTGCTATATATTTTTTTTTTTATTTATACTTGTGTTCTTTTTGTTTTTTTTTTAGTTTTTTTTATATATAGGTAATATATGATCTAGAACATCTTATATAATGTTTTTAAATTCTTTAAGTTATCAATTTAAATTTTTATTTTTAATGTACTTTTTATTTTGTTTAAAACTTAATTTATCTAAATTAGCAATAGTTATATCGAGAGATATAATATAAAAAAAATTTATCTTTCTTTTTTAATAATTTTTTACGTATATAAGAACGTTTTATGTTACACACTCAAAAAATAGTAATATATAAAAATTTTTGTCATCTCTCTCTCATACTCTATAAATTTTATCAAAACACATTATGAAATTTAGTAATCAAAAGATTTTAGAGCATGAGAAAAAAAGTAACTGACATTTAATAAAAATATGTGTTAGACATCATGGTTAAACAAGTAGTAAATTCAGTGCAGTATACTTAAAGAGAGGGTCTCTAAAAGTGTTAAAATAAAACTCCATTAAATAATTGCTAATTATCCAAGACCATCTCCATATGCACATTTATACAAGGATTAAAGCTATAAAATCAGTAAATAAAATAAGAAAACATTTAAACGGGTTTAAAATATATGTTTTTTTATTTATAAAATAAAATTGAGCATTTTTTTTTAAAAAAAAAACATAGGTTTTTTTAAATAAACTTACTTTAATTATATATATAGTTTGTGATTTACTATACTTTGATTCTATTTATTGATTCAAAGTTCAATTAATTTTTGATTTAAACATTATAATAACAAAATCTGGATATATGAACTACATTTTGTGTTGTATTCTTTAAAAAATCTGCTTATTTAATCTAACTTAAAAAATTTATTTATTTTGGTTTTTCTTTAAACGGGTTATACATATATTTTTCGTTTTTACTTATAAAAAAATCATTTCTATTATATTTTTCTTGATTTATTTTGCTGGATAAATTATTATTTTAATACATTATATATTTTTATAACGTAAATTTGCTATAAATTTATTTACTATTATAATACCAGGTTAAAGCAATAAAGTTAAAAATGATAACTCAGTTAATTCAAATATAACTATATAACACCTATTCATCTATATATATTATTACATCCATGAATTCTATTTGTGATCTATTTGGTATCTATATTGTAATTCTCATTGATTCAATAGTACATATTTTGTACTATAAAACATTCATTTTATCTTTAAATATAAAACTTATTTTAATATTTTTTCTCTTTGTGGTTTAAAGTGTATAACTTTAGATTTTACTCCTCATTATTTGTTTTTTTTTTTACTATACAAAAAAGTTTATTCTTTTCATGTTTTATAACTTTAAAAAACATAAATATAATTGCATTTTCAGTTATCATTATACTATAAGCAGTAGGCATCTAGTTGTGGAAGATATTAGTTCACATATTGTAGTACCCATCAGAAGTCTGACAGAAAAATGTGATAAGAATTTTCAATTATCTCATAGTATCTATTGCATTATTGATATCTAGTTGCTCTGTTAGTGAGAGGCGATAAGGTGATCTATTGGATTCATATCACGATTGGATTCCACTCAGCAATGCCTTTGTAGTTGTTACTTTAATTGATTCTAGAGTTTTTTACCATTTTAAGAATATATAAAACACGAAGTGGTGCGCTCTTCGCAGTAGAGAATATAGTAATTTAATCAGAGATTCCAATATAAACATGATACCATCAAGTCAATACAAGTTTAACAACTATCGCTTTATCGAGGCCTGTGGCAATCTCACTGTTTAATTAGAGAATTCTATCGTTAGATTTTAAATCTTAACGTTGATAATCGTAGCTACATAGAGGATGTGCATAAAATTAGATATATAACTGTTTTCTAATGTTTGTAACGTCGTACCAAAGGAACTAATTTCAAACCAAACAAACTGATCAAAAGTTACAGATTATGAAAGTTTTTCTTATGTCTGTAACGGCTGACGTTGATTGTGTTAATTTTGTGAGAAAATGTGTGTGTGTGTGGTGTGTTATGTGTACATTTCTGTCTTTAGTGGACAGATATGAGAAAACTTTTGCTACGTCTGTAACGTTTTACCAAAGGAACAGATTAAACATTACAGACATATAAAAGGTTTTTAAATGTCTTGTATGTTTCTTAAGAAGGATGTTGTTAGTTTGATGCCTGTTGTTTGCTGCAACTTCAATTCAAACTCGATTTTGTTTAGCTTTTATTTCTTGCGTTGTCGTTTAACCAAAAGAGAGTAATGAAACTTACAGACATATGTGATTAATTAAGAATAGTGTTAAAGTTGCTTGTTGTGTTTAGTGAGAGTCTATGTAGATTATGTTTTATATTGCCTCTTGGGTGGGAAAATGATAAAAAAGTAGGTAAAAATACTAGAATTTGTGAAGTTAAATGCAAATACAGATTAAAGGCAGATATTACACAATAACTTAGACTTGAAAGTGTGCAAGTGTGCATGTACAATTGATTCAAAATCTTAGAATTCTTTTTCGTATTTAATATTTAAAATCGTAAAAAGAATTCACATGATGCACTTCTATACTATAATATAAGTTTGATGTATACATTGGTAACACTAAATTAGAAATTTGAACCTTACCAGCAAGTTGCAAAACACGGCTCATTCAGTTCTCACAAGGACAGGATGATCTTCATTGATCGCCATTAATCTAAGCTTACATATAATATCAACATTTATAAATTTTATACTCAATGTAACTTTGATGTTCAACACAATTGAGAATATTTTTGCCGTTCTAATAAGAGGTGATATATGATACACTGAGTAGGGAAATAATCCAAAACAAAATTTCACACACTTGTACCACTACGATGTTCCACATATCGATAAAGAACCCATAAAAATAAAATTATTCTGAATTAGATTTTTGTATTTTGATCCCAGATCGGAAGTAATTACTTTCAATTATTGTTTCAATTATTATTTTGAATTGTGAGTTTTAAATTAATATATGTATAATTAAGACTTGAATATTATTTCAATATAAATATCAATACTATATCTTATTATGGTAATTCAAATCAATACTTATTAATTATTCTTATATTGTTTTAGACAAGTGGACTAAGATTCACAAAACAATAACGCGATGCGACTCAATTTTGCCTGCAGGGTCACAACATAAAAGTTGGTGGCTAATTGCTCTCCTACCGACACACCTATAACTATTACGTAATCTTGTTACGAACAGATCAGATTTTCTATCAAAGTTAAAAAACAAAATTTTTAATACGATTAACAGAAGATAATCTATTGATAGAGAGATTCTGTGTGTGTAAGTGCTATGCTTTCTTGGGGGTGCTAGTACAACGCGATTTGGTGTGGTTGCCGGATGATGGTTTCCATAGAGAGTTGTATTCTTTTAATATTCATTTTGACTCAATTTTTGTTTCATTCTTCTATTATTATTATTACATTTAATTGATAGAATATTATGATTATTATTATAATTTATGGATATTTTTATTTTTATTATTATTATTATTTATTTGTTTCCTATTATTATTATTGTGATATATTATTATTTTTTGACACCATTGTATAAAGTATATATAAAAAAAGGAATGATAATTTTTAATTTTACATTTTTATTAATTATTTTTATCTTCCACAATAATTTTTATATTTTGTATTATTAATCTATCATTTATTGATTATTTGAATGTAAGTGTTAGTGTAAGATTAATTATTATTTATATTTTATATTATTTATTTGTATTCATCTAAATTTATTATTTATTTTATTGACAATTAATAATATTAGTAATTAATATTTATTTAGATATATATTATTATATTATTTTGGTTTCTTATTAATATGATATTTTTTGTGACACACTTATTGAAGTAAGTATTGATTATTAAGTAAAGAGTGCCAACGAGATTTCGTTTATCGGGTTTTATTTCACGGTTTAATAGATATTTATCCTTTATTGAGAGAGAAACATTAGAGACGTAGTATTTAAATAAGATTTATCTCATATAAGCTCTTTTCTTAGAGATATATGATAATTAATCTTTTGTGAAGGATATATTATTAAAAGGGTATATATTCTCTTATATAACTTGATGATTTTATTAATTTTTTACATTTTTGATAGTGCGTATAGATATATTTTTGTTCGACGAGAGAGTGACGTATCATTCAAGTGAGATGCATAACACAATGTGAGATATATTTATTATGTATTTATTTATCTAACCAAATTCTTATGAGAAGTGAATAGAATATAGGTGAACTTTTAAGTTTTTTTTTATTTCGATATAGAATTTATTATATATAAGTTTTAAATTTCTTCGTAGTGAATGGATCATTTGTGTCAGACACACGTAACACCCGTCTTTTTTGACACATGAGAAGGGTAAAAAGAGCATAAATATCTATATTTCTCATACTGGGTATTTTGTGTCGTATCACATATGTATCTTATTTTGATGTTGATCTATGGATGATAATATATAAGACGTTCACTACAACTTAAGAAGAATTATTTTATCTAATTTTATTATTAGTGTATTATATTTATCACCATCTAATTATCTTTTGAATTATTAAATTCTCTCATCTTATATGAGTAAGGATTGATTAATAAATTATTTAATGATATTTATTTTATTAGTAATTATTTTATATTATTTATTACTGTATTATTATTTGATTCTCAATTAAAAAAATGTTACTTAATATTTTTATTTGTTTCACTTTAACTTTTAAATATCAATATATTATTACTTATTATATATTTTATTTTAATTTATATTTATATTAATATTTAATATTTATATTATTTAATAATTACTATTATTTTTATTATCACTATTACTACATATAATATTAATACAAATATTTACAATATTAGATATCAATTTTTCTAACATTAATTATTATTACCCAATATAATCTAATCATCAACTATCTCTCACCACCATTTAAAATTCAATTATTATTTAATATCTCATCCCTTAATTACTACTAATATTATACATAATCTAAATCTTATTTATTCGTAAAATTTAGATAGGTTACATGAAAATAATTTTATTTGGATATATATTATTATGACGTTTTTAGATCTACTCCGTGTATAGGCCTATTTCCCGAATAATTATACAAATATCATAATGGAAACATGAAATGATGTGTATAATGTCTATAATTAAATACTTGCTATAATTGTGAGAAGGGATGATGTAATATAATGATTTGTGTTATTATTTAACAAGCAAATACGGTAATGTTTTGGCTACACCGGCGTCATAGCGGTGCCTGATTATAGATTCATACCTTGTATATTGAAAGTATGGGTGTGAAGAAGTAAATATCCAGTGAAAACTGTGTTTAGGTATAGTCGTGAAAGGTTGTGTGCAAAAGGTTTATATATAATTCACGATTCTTTGTAACGATTAACCTTCTAATATTTTATATGAGCACCATATTAGTTATAGATTCTGCCATCAATATATTTATTATATATATATAATATATAATATTATAATATATATATATATATATATAGTATATATATAACTAGTATAGGCTCCTCCTCAAGTAACCATATACATATATCAATACACAACTTCACAAACGACCTTAATACCACCACCACACACAAAACCAAATCTAATAACTCGGTTACTATTAAATTGACAACAACACAACACAGCAAAATTTCTAGTAATTATCCAAATTAGCAAGAAGGAGAAGTTGATTGATTTATATAATTTATTTGTAAGGTATTACTCCCAAAATTAACTTTATGTTATAGTGTATCAGAGACTTTAGGTTAGTATTATTTTCTAAGATTCTATATTTGGTTTTCAACATTATAAATTACAAAAGAATGTTCGAACTCATTGGAAATTTGTGGTGTAATTGATGATTATGTATATATAATAACTTTATTCCAGTATGGATGATTTGAATGTGCCTCCGTGTTATGTTTCATAGTGTGAATGTTCGCTTTGAGTAATAGATATGTATCTTGTTATATAGATAGAACTCTTCATCTAGCCGTAGTGTCAAATAGTAATATTGCATAATTCGAATATATTATATTTTCTCGTACTAACAAACTGGATTATACATATATTTCTTAGACTAATCTGACTTCAATATGTCCACTTCTTATATCGGGCTGTAAACTAGTTTGTAAGTAGATATGTTTTAACATAAACCTCCTCTTACTGATACCATTTCCAATCAGTAACATTTAGATAACGTATTTCAACATTGTAATATATTACTGTGTTTATAATATATAGCATTAAAGGTTCTGTGATTGTCCACTTTTAGATTGTTTAGATATTTTGATTATCGATATTTTAAGATTTCATTCGATATTTACATTTGTAATTTCATTTCATTTGCTTTAAAACTGTAAATCATGGTTTTTGAAATATGCATCATAGAAACAGTGACTCCTTGGTGGACCTAATTTATTTTTGTGTATATAGAGAAATCTTTATTCGCAATATATGTATAACTGAAGACTTTATTTTATAATTGTTTTTCTTTTTGTATTTTTTGTATCTTTATTGAATGTATCACCTCGCGCAATGATATTTTAATTTTTATTAAGGTTTAAGATAAAAACATATGTTACATATTAATTCTAACAGCATAGACTTGGTCAGTAAAAAAAAAAATTTACAATATTAGATTGGCTGAATATACTTGCTATGTGTAAGGAAAAAACGCCTTAAATATTATAGGGATCTCAACTGGGATAAATCATTGATTTTTCTTATAGTTGTTCTGATCACAGCCATAAATTTAATAATTATATTTTACATTGTTGTGTTAGTAATATAATTACCTGTTTTTCCCTAGCGAACAAATAAATACAAATGAGTCTTGTATGTGAATCACAAATGCTGCACACTTTTATTGTGAATATAGAGCTTATTTTTATAGGTTAAGGAATAAACTTCTAATAATTGGGTTTATAATCGTCATATTATGCGTTTGTAACCGACTGCGATGGTAAGATATTTATCTTGAGTTTTGTAAGAGTTGTATTGATACTCGTCTGTTTAATTTGGGAAGGTTATAAAGTATAATAAGCAAAAAGGAGCATTCTCAATTTATCAGATAAAGTATTACCTAATTATACATAATATTTTCTCTTATTGGTGTGGGTGCATATATGGAATTAATATATAGTAGTATATAGACCTGTGAATAGAACGTTATATGAAGTTGTAGTGATAATGCGTAGTCATGCCAATATTTATTGTTATATATTCTCATCTATGAAGGCGAAGTCTGTGATTTAATTTCTACGTTGTAGTAGATGCTATTACTTTTGAGTTAGTAGAGTAAATTATTTCTATACTCTATATATATATTTATATATATATATTATATCCTATAAGTAAATATCTGTAAGAAATTTTTTGTGGTCAATGACTGCATCCTAACAGGATTTTTCTATATGATGTTGTTAATATAGTATATATTATATCGACTTTATACCTTACTTTTATTTGAATTTAAAGGATTAATACTGGCTATTTTTATAATAGTTTTTAATTACTAAACTATATATCCGATAATAATCATTATAGTAGGGATATTTATATCATTACCTCTATTGTTATATAGAATATTATTTGGCTACTAAGATCACCCTGATATAATATGCTAAATTAGTATCTGTGTATTATTTATTTATTTTTAGGAAGTGGTTCTAAATAACTATTACATATATATATATATTACTATATATATCTATTATATATATAAATATTATATATAATATAATTAGATAATATCTTCAATACTATATAAATATTACTTTTACTTCATATTAAATAATTCTTTAAAACTTCATTAATATTTTTATAAGTATTTGTAACATCTTATTATAGGCCATATGATTTCAGGTTGCTCTCGTGTATACACGGTGTGGTAAATATAATATATGGCTATCGTTATCATTATGTATTTATATATATCACATCTGATTGTATTTATGTGCTTATTATACTTTATTTAAACCTAATCCATATTTATCATTTCATGAGGTTTAATACTATAAATATTTAGTTTATTTATTATGAGATGTTATCGTAATAGTTGGAAGGCAGGGATGTATATATCTACCTATAGTTATTGAGGTTGCTTTAAGCCTTTCTTACTTTAATCAATGCATATTCGGATACTATTTATTCGGAAGTTGTCCTATTTTGATATGAGTTGGTATAAGACATATAAATATATATATTACTTTAGAATGATTTGTGTCGATTCATTTTATCATCATATATATTTATAGTTTTTTATCTTGGGATATGGATCTCATCAAGTGTGTTATTTATATTATATATATTATATATATATTAATCGCTATTTGAATACATTATTGAGAATACAAGTGGATGTATAGTCTAAATAACATGTTTCTGCCTTTTTAGTTGGAGGATGTAAGGCGAGGGTTCGGTACGAAACCCTCCTAGCAATGATTATTATTTGAGCCTGTTGTTTAACACAACATCATTATAGGGGTTGATATATTCATGATGGGGCTTTATACTTTTTATCACTGTCGGTATGATTGGATCTTGAATGATTGGGTCTTATTCGGTACTTCCAATTCACATTTCCCACTCCTCCCTATATATTATATATAATATAATATATTTAATACTATATATTATATTATATATAGAATTACATATGAGAAAAATTTTTGACGTTTCACTTCACATTTGGTAATTTAGAAGAAAATAAATTTAACCTCGGCTGGCCCTTATTACTAATACAGGTTAACTCCATTAAGTAAATAAATTATTACAAAAGTAGTTAGATTAGAAGTCATTCGTGAGTATTTAATTAAATATGGGGAAATTATATTATATAAATATAACTATATTATTATATATATAATATATATATTATAGTTATATATATATAATAATATTATATATATATATATATTTATATACTTTTATAATATATATATATATATATATATAATATATATATACATTATATATATTATATATATATATATATATATTATATATATAATTACATATATTTAATAATTATATATAATATATATAATATATATATATATATATCTTATATTATACTTATATGATGAACATACCTACACGCATTCTTTTACTATCGTGCTCTTCTACTCTATCTCTCTTTTCTCTATCTCTCTCGTCTATATATATATATATATATATATTTTATATATAATATTTATATATATATATATATCTATATATATTATATATATATATATATAATATATATATATATATATATATATTATATATATATATATATTATTATTAAATTACACAAATTAATTATTATATGAAGAATATTTAGTTATCCATATTTTTTAAAAGAAGTTTCTTTCACATTAATAATGTGGGTTTTATGGGTACCTTAATTGGTTTTTCTTAAATTTCAGCTGTTAGATTGTATCTTTTTATTTTTATTTTCAGAATGGAATTCGGATTAAGTATGTTTGTTTTAATTTTTTTTTTTAAAAACCCCCAAAAGAAGTGATATTATATGAAATTTCTAGGTAGGAAAAAAAACAACTTGTAAGAAAATTTAAATTCCGAATATGTATTGTACACTGCCTTCGAATTTTCTCTCTCTCCGCTTTTTCGGAGAGGCATAAGCCGTTACATTTATACATGGTAAAATTAGATTAATTCAATGGGCTAATGATTCTACTTTTTTTGTTTTAAATTTTTACATTATCATTTCATTATGTATTAAGTATGTATTCCCTTTTCAGATGAAGACTATTTTACATCAAAATAAGAGAATTTTATATATTATATATTATAATTATATTATATATTATATATATATATAATATATATAATATATATAAATATTAATATATTCCGAAATGTATTTATATATATATATATATATATAATATAATATAATTTTATATATTTGCGAAATTTGAAGAAAGCTGGTTTTCCCGTTTTCTTCTATAATATACTCGTGCTCAGCAACCCGGGTAGAGCACGATGTAGGAGTTCGCCTCTGATATATATATCTATTATATATATATATATATATTATTATATATATATCTTATATATATATATTATTCATATAAATATATATAATTATATATATATCACTCTATCACCCTCACTACTACTAATATATATATATATAATTATTATTATATATAATATATATATAATAATATGCATATCATATATTATATTATATATTATATTATTGATATCAATATATATATATATCTTATATATATATATATCTATATATATATATAATATACTATTATATATATTTATATATATTTACCTCAAAGGAGTTTATGGGGAAGCAAAGAGAGCAGTTCCTGTATAATTTGTGAAGGTTGAGACTAGATGAGGAAAACCTTTTATGCTTTTATCTTATTCGATAATATAGTGCAGATATTTTATTTTTGATTATAATAAAATTATTGCTCGACATCACACTGCAAAGATTATATACATTATTCAAACCTTCTGCTGCAATTGCTTCTTCTAACAATTGTGGGTTCGGGTATAATCTACAGTTGACACCCAACCTTCCATATTTATATTCTCATTCGTTTGCACAAGGCCAGAAACACACTAGCATAAATTACATTACGAATTAGGGGAAACTCCTAGCCAGATCTCATCAAAGTCAGACAGTGCCCCGATAACACGCTGCATGGCGCTTTGAAAAAGTGTGCAAGATAAAGATCATTGAGGAAAAGGTAGAACAATGGTCTGTTCAGATATACGCTTCTTACAAGTAGTAACTTTTTGTAGTGACACGTCCATTAGAGTAGAAATATGATTGTAACGTGGTATGTCGATTAGCAGAAATGAAAAGTTTATTAGTTATAGTATAGACAGTCGATCGTTAAGGACAGAGATGTATATTGTTAACAGGAATACTGCAGTAAATAGGAAATGGTAGAAGTCTGTATGTCGAACTCGTTTGTACTATTTATACTCTGTTTATAATTTGCGTATGCTTTGTGGTTTTGAACATGAGTCGTTTTAACAAGGGGTCGGTGATCGAACGATTTTTGTGGAAACCATAAGTCTTAGAAGGGATATTAAGATAGGATGTGGATAGGTGAAGAAGTATGGTAGAGAAGTTCATTAATGAAAAGTAGTAAAAGAGTTCAGGTAGGACAAGTCTTTTCTAAGGAGACCAATATATATATTAGATTTAAAGAAAGAATGAACAATGGCCGTCTACAACAGCTGTAACGACCAGAGAGGAATTCAAAGAGAAAAAGCACAGAGTTCGAAAGGTATAATGAAAGTACATAATTGTTAATCGTCGGAGCTGGGATTTTTGGTAATGTTGAAGTTATCCGCAATTATTAAATTAATCAAATCAAGAATGTGCTTTGTGTGGACAGATCTCTATTAGAGGCCTTTCGATTACGTCCTAGCAGCGCACAACAAAAGATTCATCAAATGCCTTAGGGCTGAGTGAAAAGAATCAAAAGAGAAGAAGGAAGAGATTCGCAGTAGAAGGACGTTTTCTCTTACGAAAAGACCTTACGAAAAACAATTAGAGATAGGTTTGAAGGAATTGAGATGTTTCCAATTTTCCTGTTAAGGATAGATATAAAAATTTAGAAAAAGAAAACAGAGTTTAAAGTGATAGGAGACTAGTAGTTTTTGAGATTGAGAAGAGTGTCTCTCTTTCTTTCAGCACAGACTGAATGAGCGCAGTTCACGTTTCCAACAGGATGGGAAGGTCGAGTAGATAGACAGAGACGAAACAGTTTACCAAAGGCAGATTGGTGCAAGCTCGGAAGATATAGTTTTGAGAACCACAGAGAAATAGTAACCATCAGAACCGTAAAGGGGCGTTCTTAAAGGTTAAAGCTCAGGAGAAGGGAGAAAACGTCTTATAGAAGAAATTACAAAATTAGGCATAAATGAGTTGGAGGGGGTGGAAAAAAGGAATATCACTGGAGTCATCTAAGGTGGAATTAAAGGAAAAGGTTTGAGCGAAGCTTCTACTTTAGGGAAGGTGTAACTGCAGCTGTAAATGAACATAAGGTCCTTGTGTGAAAAATCAAAGGTTTCAGTTTCTAGAGTTGACTCTTTTTTTTTTTTTTTTTTTTTTTTTTTTTTGTCAAAATGCCAGAAAAAAAATGTGGAGAAGAGGATCTAAAAAGAATATTATATTTTCTATATACGAAGAATATATAATGTTAAAATTAACGGAGAGAATAGATTTTGCACGGTTTCCGGGATGAAATATAAGTGTAATGAGTTTCTGAAGATTGAAGAAGACGGGAACTTCATAAAGGCGGCGTCTGTTAGCTAATAGCCGAATAACAGGACGAGTTTAAACCCCCAAGGTTTGTTAGTTTTAATTTTGACATGAAAGGATAATAGAATGTACATCATCATGCCAGAGAGAAACCACTGGTAATGCCCTCGCTCAGCATAAACCCGCGAGGGTCCGCTCGCAAGGAAAACAGAGAGGCGGCATTCAATGGAAATATAATAGAACAAGACTGCAAGTCCAGACAGTTAGCGAATGCCAAAACATTTCT
>JABUQX010040487.1:22500-60768 GCA_015478945.1 Trachelipus rathkii
ATTATATTATATATATATATAGGTACTGTCTGGAAGTATTAGAGTAGATATAACCATTTCCCACTGTTCATATTTTTTAATAGCATTTTTTCCTTACAATATTAATCATTAAAAAAAAAAAACTGCCCAGGGCGATGATAACCAATTTTTTTTTTTTTAAAATAAAGGGGCAAATTTTCAACCTTATTTTGTTTTATTTAAGATAAATTTCAATAGATTTTTATTAAAATTATTTGGTATATTCTTGTCGCAATTTTAACCAGCGAAAATTATAATATATAATATATAATTAATTTATATATATATATATATATTATATATATATATATATATAATATTATATATATATATAATTATATATATATATATTTATATATATATATATATATATATATATATATAATATTATATAGAGATAATAATATTATATATATAATTCTATATATAGATCTATATAATATTTATATTATTTATATATATATATATATATATTTATTTATTTTTAATATATATTATATATTATATCATATATATATTGAGAATTTGTAAGCATTTCATAGGCACGACCTTAGCCAAGAGTTATCGATTATACAAAAAGGATCGATCTTCTACAAATTTCCTAAAGTTAAGTTACCGATAAAGTTTTATTTTTTTTTGTGCGAAAAATAACATCATGAAGAAGAATAATATTATGATAATATAAAAGTTATGTACATTTACAAAAGGTGTAGGAATCATCACAATTGAATGATGCTATTTTCAATCAATTAATAAAAGGTGAGAGATCGGAAGCTTCTCCGAAAAAGCGGAGAGAAATTTTTAAGAGAGTATACACAATTAATAAAGTTTTTTACAGTTGTTTTTTTTTTTTCTTACTAGGAATCTAATAAAACACTCGTTTTTAATTTTTAAAAAATTAAAATAAACATATTATTTGTTACTTTACAAGCATCATTTCGGGATAAATATTTTTTCATTGTAAGATTCTAAATACCCTGAATTTAATATAAACACTCACAAAAAGGAAATGAATAGAAAACCAATAACAGTTAGCCCATCGACATCAATTTTAAATTTAAAGAAAATTGTTAAGATAAAAACTCAAGTAATCTAATTGAATATATATATATAATTATATATATAATATATATATATAATATTATTACTATATTTACTATATATATATATATATATATATATTATATACTATAATCTAGAGAGAGAGAGAAGGAAGAGAGAGGAAGGGGAGAGCTAGTAGTAAACAAAACTACAGGAACCCTTTCTACTTATATATTATATTATATTTATTATATATATAAATATAAATATAATAATAATAATAATATAATATATTATATAATATATATATAATAAATATAAATAATAAAAGTAAAAATATAATATAATAATAAAATAATAAATGTAAATAAAAATATAAAAAAAATAAATAAAATATATATATCATATAATTAAAATATATATATTTTAGAATTACGCAGACCAGACTTTTGATTCTTTATAAGTATTGATTATTTTATTTTACTGTTTATCTTAACATGCAGTGTCAAATAGAAATAGATAAGAATAGATAAGATAATAGTAAACTAAAATAAGATAGACTAGATACATAAAGATAAGAATAATAAAGACTAGATAGTAGTTAGATAATAGATAGAATTAGATAGATAGAATAGATAATAAGATAATAGAATAGATATAAAATATATAAACATTTTAACAATAAATAATATAATAAAATATTTCAATTATTAAATTTTTTTTGTCATAAATGAAACTTAGCACAAATGATAGCGGAAAAAAAGAGAGTAGGGAGAGGGCAGAGAGAGAGAACGAGAGAGGGAGAGAGAGAAAGAAGAGAGAGAGGAGAGAGAGAGAGAAAGAGAGAGAGAGGAGAGCGAGAGCAGAAGAGATGCGAGCGGAGAAAGAGAGAGCAGCACGCACCGTTGAAGCCAATAAACTTGCTATAACCCACCCGCCCACTAATAAGACGTCAATAGAATTCACATACTATATACTACTATATACTAATACCCCTTATATATATATATAATTATATTCATATATAATTATTATATATTATACTATATATATTATATATATATATATATATTATATAATATATTATATACTATAAATATATCATTTATATATATATATTATACTAGAAGTGCTTACAACATCTGCCTTCTTTATCAATATTAAATCCAGTTTATTCTCTTTATTGTATCAGTACGTTTCTATAGCATGTAGGAGCCTTCAAAAACTAATATAAGAATTATATATAAATATCATTCCGTTTTCTCATCATATTTACGGAACTTTAATTACTTCTACCATATATCATCTAAATATGATGAACTCCTTTGATATCTCAACTTTCTTTTCTTTCTTCCAGATTTTTTTCCTCAATTCATTATATCCACTCTTTTCTACCATACCCTTTCCCAGTGACATCATCACACATAGAATACAATTTTATTCTATAAAACTGGCTTTCTGATTTCTCATTTCATGTAGCCCCTAAAAAAACAAGTGGATTCTGCAATAACGAATAGGTAGTGTTAGCCCTAGAATAACTGGAAGATGTTATAAGTAATACAAGATGCCACTTAACAACTAACAACAACGACAACAAACAACAACAACAACCTCAGCAACAACCAGACGCAGCAAACCGTGTATTACCTTATTAGCTAGTTACTTCCAACAGACCCTTGAAGTTAATAATACAAGTTAAAAGATAAATAATGTACGAGAAGGAATTGTGTCGAATATTAAACTCTGATGTTAAGGTAATAAACTAAAAGAAACTAATATCAATAATTATTCTTTATGTCTTAAAGAAATGTATCAACATGCTTTATTAGGTAATTCACGTAATGAAGACACACACTCTAGCGTGCAGATACTAATGAAGTGAAAGAGAAGTTTTTTAAACATGTACTGGAGAAAGCTTACCAATTGAGTAGGTAAAAAAAAAATGTTACTTTTATATAAATATTTAAAAAGATCCAGATTTCATAGAGAAGGGATATCGGTCAAATCAATTATTGCGGAAACAATCGATGGTTCGATATTGTTGATCTATATCTGATTCTCGCGCTGATGGATAGAAGGAATTCATGTAACAGGCTGGACAGGACAACAGGAACTTATACTAATTAATTTCCGAGAACTTTAATCCAAAACTAAACAAAGAATTATGACGGATTGTGGATAGATATTACAGAATGTCTCAGCCAGAAGCGAGTCATTCCCCCGGGCTACCCTTCTGCATCGGACATATAAAGATGATAAGTAGCAACACATAACGTTCAGACACCGGCAGAATAAGAAAAAAAATTCTTTGGTCCAAATGGGTTTAAAATCCGGAATATTTATTGTACTTTTTTCTATTAATACAGCGATTGTATTGTTGTAATTTTCAATAATTCTTATAAGACATATGTCTAATACGAGATTTCATAATATAGACTATTTATATATAGTATAATCATTAGCTATTGTTTTTTAGTTGTTCGGTTGATATTAAAAAATACTTCACATATGATATAAATTATTGAATTATTTTGTAATTAAAAATAAAAAGTATTTATATCGACCTTCGGTTTTTATACCCTTCAGTATAAATTAATGTTTTATGTTAATGTTCTTGGTGAGTCAATGGAGATAAGGAGCGTCGATAAGTTTTACTGTTGAAGCGACCTTGAAAAACCACCATAACTGTAAAACCATACCTTTCTTCGTTATTGAGCCATCCAACTTGGTTATCAAAAGGGGTCCATGGCGGTTCGAGTCAACCAAAAATCACAGTTCAACCTAAATGTAGTAGCTGCTTTTTTATTTGAATTTGTGGATGCTACAGCCCTTTTTAATGAGCATTCTAAACGACGAACTTTCACTTCGAAGCCATATGTTATAGCAGGGTTCGCCAAAGTGGTCGATACCGACCCCTGGGGTCGATAAGAGTTCTAAAGGGATCGAAGTATAAACTTTTTTCGTAATGGTACAAAATACTAGAATAATTAAACTGTCTTAGAGTGAGTCTACTTTACAACTATGCATATATACTTAAAAAATGTATCATATATATATATATAATATATATGATATAATATATATATATTATATATTATTATTATATATATATATATATATAGTATGATATATATATATATATACTGTTGGAATATTCTATTGTTTTCCTAGACAGTTTAATTGAGTCCGTTGATATATTATATATTAATATATATATATATATAATATCTATAAATATATATATATTAATAATATATATAATATATATATATATATTATACTGGTATTATATATACATATCTATAGTATATATATATATTATATATATCTATAATATATAATATATTATATATATATATATATATATATATATAGTATTGATAAAATTCATATAGGTGAGATTATGATTTAATATAAAAGATCTATCATTGCAAATATCTGTACTATGAATATAATATATATCTATATATATTATAATATATATATAATATATATATATATATATAGTATATATATATACCGGTATATACCTATATATAATACATATATAATATATAATAATAATATATATATATATATATATATTATATAATACTTAATATATATAATATTATATAATACCAAATTTCACCCGAATATCAATAATCCTACTGCTTCTCTTCAGACACCCATCCATTAATATCAACTTTAATAAAAGGTATGTAACATATATTTAAAGTATTCGTAGTAGTGCGCAAGATTACATTATCAGACGGGGGGGGTTTCATCCAAATGATTTTACGTTAGTTTTAAGAGATAATTTGTGTACTCACGTACGTTGAGAACTAGGCAATTACAATATTAATAATTTTATAAAATACTTTTTAAGAATTATAATAAAATGGAAAAATAATTGATGTTTATCCAAGTTATTAAGGTACTTGTATAAGATAATGGGAAATATATAAATCTCGTCATTGGTTATTAATGTAGGTCTCCTTTGTAACAATTAGAATGCAAGCAGTGATTCATGTTTTGTTAATATACTTGACCTAGGTTGATAAAAAAGCAAATCGCTATGACGGGTGTCTAGCTGGATAAAAAAAGTTGGCTGACACTTGTTAAAGAACAATTTCCCTTTTATAAGATTAAGCATACTTCGGCTCATAACATGAACAATTTTTCATCATCACAGAGAGCTTAACGTTTTTCTGAGGTTTCGATTTAAATTCTCATAATGTTCACTAGAGTACTCATTATCATTGTATGCTAATAACGTTTCAAAGTTTCGTTAGTAAAGATGATTTGTACGCACGCAGCACTCTGTCGTTTTCTTAGGGCAGCTCACAGGTAAATAAACCGTGAGGTATTTAGATTTAACTTCTTTAGTATACTTTTAGGAATCTCTTGTACTCTGAGTGGGACATTTGTGGGCAACAACATTATACGGGCTCCTAATCTTCTTTAGCCGAACAAGATTAAATACTGGGTATTAACAGACGCATTTCTATATACTATTCTGATGAAAGATATTCTGAGTATGAAAAATACAGTAACATTTAATGATGAAGAGTAAACTGTGAAAGTTTCAGCTATATCCGCGTTCAATTTATGCATCAAATGTAGAGTTATAAATTTTATGACCTGGTAAACATTGAAGAGATTTTATGTCATATATAAACCTTAATGAAATTGAATTACATCTTGTATATCATAATAAATTTTTATTGATCAAACACTGTAACCACCTATAATGATTTAACAGCTTGAAAATTCTTATCCTCTTGTAAGAATATTTAATAACAAAAGGTTCGCCGCATCCTTTTGACGAGACACAAACACGTAGCAGGAAAGTACGGAACATAAATTACAACATCCTCGAGGAGTCCGCCCCAAACATCGAATGGAAAAATGAAATGTCATAATCATATTATATATATATATATAATAATATATATATATATAATAATATATATATATATAATATAATTATATATATATATATATATATATATATATATATATAATTAATAATAATATTATATATTATATATATAATATATAATATATATATATAAATATATATATATATATATATAAATATAATAATATATATCGTATTTCTATTGGTCATATTTGTAGCATATTTTTCATGATGGCAGTCACGAATTTTTCATGGCATATAGAAGCTCGTGTTGTATCAAAGATTGTTATATGTAACAAACCTTATTCATTGGAACAGTGTTTGGAATATCAATCGCGGGGTACTAAAGGGCTTATAGCTTTTGATTCAAGAGAGTGTTGGTTTATTAAAAAAAACATGTATCATGTTTATACTCAGATTTTTCTTTACGGTACCGTATATCACATGTGATCTGATATTAAAGCGTATGCTTGTGTCTATAGACGTACAAGTTCAAGGAGCGGCCTCGCTCTGTGAAAGAAGACTGTGACTACATACTTCGATACTACTGATTAAGTAATTAATATGATCCTATACTGGATGGTATAATAGCAACTCTGGAAGCAGCCGACATCTAAAATATTTTATGTGATGTGAACGATTTTGTAATAATAAAATGTCTGATCCATACATACAAAAATTACAGATAAAATTAGTTTTTTTTTTTTGTTCTTTAGCTGAGAGAGAGGGAGGGAGGGAGACAATGTATTGTGTTTGGCTGACAAATATTAACAACTAATAAGAAATAATCTCAGGAGCATAAGTACGTTTCCCAAGACCTTATGTTTTCCTGTACTACCCATCAATTCTAATTTATGCGGTGTATACTGTATTTTTCATCATATGTTTCTTAAATAATGTTTCTTTTAATAAAACTGTAAATATTTAAAAATGATAAAATTTATATTCAACGATTATGTATAAAAATCTTATAAAATTCTTATAAAATTAAAAAAAAAGTTGTTTTTTCCAACTTTATCAAGAACTTATTTATACTAAAGATAAAGAGACGCTAAATATGACTTTTAATCAATAGATCAATAGATATATAATCAATAGATCATGGATGGCTGGAGGGGAGGGGGGTTAAGTGGTTTGATTTACTGATTACTGCTTTAGTGGTCTGTAAAAATCCATTTTATAAAGTAATAATTAAAAAAGGAGAATAAAAATTTTCATCAAAATCCTTAGAATTTGGCGTTACGTTCAATATTTCAATTGAAATATTTAATTATACATATATTATACAGGTACGGGGAAAGATATTATATAGAAAGGATATAAAAAAAGCAGTAGAGATATATTATTAAAAGAAAATAAGTTATGAAAATCAGAACATGATAATCATTTGGCCGCATCGCAACGGTTCGCCCGGACGGCTGCGGCCTCGCGCGCCGAATTGCGCTGGAGACTCAGAGGGATCCTACTTGCGTGGGGGAGGGGTCCAACACCTTAAGGCTCTGTAACAGATCATCGAGATCTACGGCTCGAAACAATATATAACAGGCTTTCGAGTCGAGTCGGAGTGTGCATTTTCCGCGGATCCGGATGGAGCGAAATCTGTCATTGAAGTCGACTCGGAGTTCGAGTCGAAGATCCTGTTAAGATGGAGTCGGAGTCGGAGTCGGAGTCGAAAATTTAGAGAACTATATAACTTCAAATGCTTTGATTATTATCAACGTTATTATTACTTTTCACTATTATTATATTCTTATTATTATTATATTATTTTATATTATTATTATATTATTTTATATTATTATATTAGATGATTATTATTATTATATTATTATTATTATTAAGTTGTTTTTGTATTCAGCGTTTAAAATCTTTATTTTTGCACATTAATTGAATTTCTTTAAATAATTTTGAACAATAATTACAGGAAAGAAGAAGAATTTATTTTACATAGATTTAGTAACAGCTGTGATATGATGTTTCAAGGATTATTTTCTTTTAACGAATGAGTCTTAAATTAATATATACGATTAAGTAAATAAAATGAATGAGTTGACTGATAATCATAAACTTTTTATGTAATGTCTTGTGTCGTGTTTTGATGTACAAGACCTCCGCAATTTTAAGTTTCTGACTTCACACGATCGATATAATATTGTGAAGGTGTTAGAAATATTACTCAATAGTTGTTGACAATGTCCGTATTGATGTTCAAAGACTTTCTGGACTGTAGAGATGTAGATATCCTTCCGACATCTTCTTCGTTGTAACCAATATAGTCGACGTACAGTTAAACCAGGGCAAGTTAAATTGGGTACACCAACGTGAGGATTGGTTCGGGCAAACATCTCTTGTCTAAACGGCAGACATTGTTTGACTTATGTAAATGTGACTAATTTTTGGTTATTATTTGAGGGAGAATCAAAAATTTTACAAGGCACTTCCTCTATACAAATACATTGGGAAGTTTGAGAAGAAATTTATCGAATTTTCTGATATTTAAATTAACATGTTATTTTGTAAGGTTGTATTAATTAAATTTACAACTGCAATATTTTGATAATCACAGTTAATTAAAATTTAATTAACCTGCGAAACTTTCAGAATCAGAAATTTTTCCAAGTAACATAATATAGGCTCTGTAAACTAAAATTTTTACGATATATTTTTGTAACATAGCTCGGTAATAGGACCATAGCTCATATATAGTACCATTATAATAACGAAAGTCACAATTAAGAGTTAATATAATATAGATACATTGATTTTGATTGTAAAAAAAACATATAGCATTATTAACCTAGTTCCTATTAATTTAAGCAGACAACCTGATTTATTGATGAACTATTATATGATCTAGCCTAAAATATAGGGTGTCGTCGACATTCTTATGAATTGCGGTTAAAGTTTTTTCACGATAATTTTTGGTTATTTTAAAGTTTATAATGTATTTTTGTTTAGGTTAGGTTGTATGGTATATATATTTTTCCTTTAAAGCGAGTTTAGGTTATAATGGAAACCAAGTAATTGCGTCTATATTTGTCGAGATATCTGGTGGGGGTAGTTGTATTGAAATGATACCTTCTTATTTATAAGTCAATGTATCAAGACGGTACAGTTTATGAAACAAGATCTCATCAAGTGCAGGCAAATAGTATTAAGTAGCTCAAAGTTTTAGTTGATATTTACATTATGGAAGTATATTTGATTTAACTATGCAAAAGATTTGGTTGGATAATGCTGTTCAGATATTGGCAATTCTCGTGTGTAAACCGTTCCGCAAATAATATTACAGTATCATAGGAATTTCTGAGTTTTGTTATTTAGTCAAACTAATAAAAATAATAATATATATTATATTATATATAGTATATAATTATATATATTAATATATATATAAATTTTCAAGCCAGTTTTCATGTTTTTTAACAAAATGCCTATTTTTTCATATACACAGTTGATAACAAATACAATGAATATAAAGCTATTATATTAATATATTTATTATTAATATTATATGTTTTATTATTATTAATTCTGGGTTATTACTTATTTTCAAATGCAGTATAGGGGTGTTTATAATAAAAATAGCGAGATTCCATATAATCCGCTTACAGGTAATAAAACCACCTATTTTAAAGGCAATCATTGTTGCGCCTCATCTTTATTTTTAGTATTTATCCGTTAGATTTGAGATTAATTCAATTGGAAAAAGTGGAACTTTTTTATTCTGAAAGCAGCGAAAATTTTTTTTATTGAAACAAAAAAATGTTTTACTGTAAGCAGTAAGCACTAAGCTAGTCAGAGTGGAAATTTTGCCTTTGCTGCTCAATCGGAGGCTACCGAAAATTTTGTTTTAATGAGTCGGAGTCCGAAATTTTGGTTAAGTGGAGTCGAGAGTCGAGTCGGAGTCCGACAAATCAAATTTGAATTTATAGGCTCGGAGCGAGTCGATAAAATTGTTTTACACTCCGCACCTGTTATAAGGACAACATTGTATATATACGAAGTTACTAACCCCTGCAGGAACGGAGCTAGCACGTCGTTGCCTAACCGACTCCTTACTCAGACTCCTTTTCCTCTCTCTATGACCTCCAATTTCATCCTCCTATTCTAATATCATCTTGGCTTATTCTTCGAAGGCCTCCTCTGGGGGGGTTCTCCAGACATCTTTACGAAATTGAAACCCTAATTGAGATTCGGGTTTCAAACTATATACAGACAACAATTGTATTATTTATCAAATATTCCTAATCGGCAACGCACCGGCTCCAGAGGTCGCTCGAGCGGACTCTTACCTTTCCTATGCAATTCCAATTTCATCTTTCTACAGGGCATTTCCTATTTATAGGCAGGCACCCATCGCAGTTAATCACCCTAACGGGCGCCAAATTTTAGGAGGTACGATAAACAAACCGGGTTATACTATATAAGATATATATATTAAAAATATATAAATATATATATATTATATATATATATATAATATAATATAATATATATAATATTTATTATATATATACTTTCAGCAATGTTTTTCCCAGATCCAAACATAAATCTATTTTGAAGCGAAATTTGAAATATAAAATTTAATAATAAGTAATCATACAACGTTCATTGTGGGCCCCCCAACATGTAGGGAAAAAAAAAAGAATAGTCGGATTTATGCTAATAACTAAAAATTCAAGGTAGGGTAAAAAACAATGTTTTTAACGTTCCGTGTTTGTTTTTTTCTATATAGATTCTGTGTATACATAAAAAAACCATAACCTGAACTTAGAGGGCAGTAATCGCAAGCTAACATATAGTACGACGAGCATGTAAAACCAACCTACCATATGGATACGATGTAGTAAATTTCGACTTAACTAACTGATTATACATCTGCTAAAAAAAAAACCCCATTATATCACCATCTTTTTCGACGAACATAAAAAAAAAATTCTCTACGACAATCTACAGCAAATATCTACCCCGAACACCCCATCGCTCTCCATCTCAACAGCCCCGTTAATACCCCCCCAATCATACGACTCGACAACAGCACCACACCCTACTACCCCACACATTAAATAATCATATTATTTGTATTAAAATTTTCGACCCTACTCATCCTCAATTTATTTAGTATATAATAAATATGAAAAAAAAGTCAAAAAGTGTTAAAAAAACGCATATTACTGCGCACTCCACTGCAAAGGATAATATATCAATAAATCAATAGCTAATAATCATAATAATACTAACACTATATGATAGTATAATAAATACTCAACTAACTACTCATATATATAAAATATATATATATATATAAAAATCACAATATTATATACCTATATATATAATTTAAATATTATTTGTATATATATTAATATCTATATATAAAATTAAATATATATATATATATATATATATATAATATATAAAATAATATAATATTATTATATCTTATATATATATAATAATAATATTATTGATTATTTTATTATTAATGGCGAAAAAGGAGCTAATCGAATTTTCTTCAAAAAGAATTTATATGAATTACTAATATCATCTTACGAGCAACTAATTAAGGAACACACACACACACACAAGTCGCACACACACCACAACTATATAATATAAATTATATATACTATATAATATAATAATATTATATATAATATATATAATTATATATAGAATGTATATATAGTAATATTTTATTCAAATAGTTAAATTGAACGAACCAGATGTTGGGTAAAGATAATATTAATATATAATATATAAAAAATATATTATATACAGTTTTGTGTTATATATATAATATATATATAATATTATATATATATAATAAAATGATCATATATATTAATTCCTTCAGTTAGGTATTTTTTGCTCGATAAGCCGTTATTATGAATGAACTTGAAAAACAGTTTAAAACAGAATGGAGACTCAAATAAGTATATTCTCGAATGCATAAAATCTTAAAAAATTGCTCATTTATAAACCACCTTTCTTTATCGGGACTACTATCGAAGACACTTCCAAGAAAACGTATCATATTCATGACGTCAAGACCAATAACCATGAACACAAAGTAACAAATGAAGCTAACAAATAAATGACCAGTGAATATAATTTTTCGATGTAAATATGGCAATATTAAAAAACAAAATTAAAAAATGTCTTTGCGTTAATAATACAATTAGTATGAAGATATGGTTTTCATTATTAGTTCCAGTTGCTTGACGGTCATACGCCGTAGGCTGAACGTAGCCTAGCAAGAAATTATGATAAATTATACCAAATATCATCTGCGCTTACACTAAATTAAACGTCGAAGTTGCACCTGCCTATTTCTCTGGTGAGCCTATTTATGGGTTTGGTTTCCTGACATGATAATATAGCATTTAATGATTTAATTACAAAATAAATGCAGGAAATTGAAAAATTAATAAACAAGCTATAATTGACAATAAAAAAAACCAGATGGCTGCCGCTCGGAAACCAAAACCTTAACAGAGTTCAAGGTTGGTTCACAGCTACTAAGAATTGAATTGAAAATTTCTCGTTTGAATTGGTATAAAAAATTTTCAAGATAGTGAAAATCGAATTTCCGTTAAGGGAAAATCTTAAGGGTTCCTGCAAGTAGAGAAAAGGCGTATAGATGAAATTTTCTTCAGCAGTTCTGGAGATGATTTGATTAGATTGTAGAATGCCATACAGTATATAGCAAAATTTTATTTTGGTATAAGGAATTCTCTTTCAGAGCTTGTTAATTGGGTTTTAGTCCAGATCTTTTTTACATGGGAAACGCACGTTCTGCTGAGGCATTTGTTCCAGGAAGAAAAGGATATATGAACTAATTGCAACAATGTGATTGAAGAATATTACATTCTAAGAAAGTAATACTCCACCACCGTTTATCTGTACTAATTCGAGCACTCCAGTTCGATCCTACTTTCTGCTTATGTATTGTCGAACACTTAAATTCGTCAAACTAAATTGAACATCTTGCGGTCAAAACCTCCTTTTTGACGCAAAATCACCATTGTTTTCATTTGTGAACAAACTTGGGATAGTGATGCCATTTGAGTGGGGTTTTCTCAAAAAGGTAAGAAAGGTATTGCTTCAACTTGGACATAGTTCTATTATGTTTAAACCATACCACGTTTTACACGTCGCGAAATTTCAAGTCGCTAGATTTCATATATGGGGTACCTCCCCGAAGTAAGCTTCAAATATCGCTACGCCCTGTGGGCTTCCGAGCGAGCGAAGATTAGGCTAAAGATGAGTTTATCTTGAGCATGATCAGTAATCTCGTCGTAGAACGATATACTACCTGCTCCCCCGTAAGGGGGACTTCCCTAAAAATTACTGATCGTGAGCTGGAATTGGATACGAAGAACACGCTCCGAGAGAATCGAATCCTTGGATATCGAAAACGACGTAAGGAATCTGTTTACGACTCCGACTCGGCTTCCGCTCAGTCATGGTTCCTGATATAATCTAAAGTAGAGTTATCGTATGGTTAAACTTAAGGAGTTTAATGTGCGGCTCTCGTCGATATGAATAATACGTACCGTATCAACCTTTAACAAAAAATTACCCAGATAAAAATTAAATTGGCTCGACAGCGATTTGGATAGTGATAAAGAAAGAGAAAGAGTCGAATCTAAGGTTGTAACTCTGCGTCCCTGTAAAGGGGATGCCGCCCCTTACAATAATTTGACGTAAAGTTGAAATGGATAGTGTATAGAAAAGAAGAGTGAATCTATAGGTTTGGTTACAATCGCTCCTTGCGTGCTGAGTAGTAATATTGTATAATAATACAATATAGGTGTTAAATAATAGTTGAAGGTCGACCGTATGGTGTTATGAGGCTCCTTATAGAATGTTTGTAGCATTCCGGGTTACGCGTGTGCGGCCGCCAGGTGTGCGCCTTGCCGACGACCTCATGTGCAATCCGGCACGAGAACGCAAACATTTCTGTTTCTTTTCAACTTTTGATATTTTTTTTATTCATTTTCTTATTTTACAATTCTTATTCTTTCATGTTAATAACGTAAAAATTTGCGATATTACATACCCTATATTCAGAATAATAAATCAAACACATTCTGCTCCCTTTCTGTCCATCCATTGATTATTGATCAATCATACATTAATAAATTGTTTTTTACACACCTAATCCATAAAATAGTAATCAAACTGCCTCCTACTCCCTCCACCATGCTATTGACCTAACTGATCTCTTGATTCAACTCATTTTTCTTTAAAAATATTTTGTTAAAAGAATGAAAGAAAAAAAACAAAAAAAATACAAACAAACTTTTCTTTCCAGATTTTCATAATACATACTACAATCGTTGACATATAAATTTTTGCATCAAATATATTTACAAGTTATTAAAAGAAACTTTTTAAAAAATATAAGATAAATATATATACCAAATAAATTAGACATGATAGACTGTACAGGAAAACTTACTTTCATATTATTCATATTTTAAAAAAAGATGTTACATAATGATTACTAAACATAAAATTAAATGCAAGATCAAAATATTCAATATTTTTATCTTATACAGGCTACAAGTATTGCTACGAAACTCCCATAGTAAGATGAAATTGACTGGTCGGGCTTCATTTCAAGAACGAGTCATTACAGGCAATACACCTAAAAATCTTCTTTCGTCCGAAGGCGTTAAAATATTTCTCTTCATTCATCATACTAATTCAGATTATAGTTCGTACTCGTCAATCTCGATGATTGAAGTCAGATCACCAAAACTATGAGAATGAAATTCAACTATTTGTCAAATTTGAGACTCAACCTAGTGTCCTTTCTAGGATATTGAATGAAAAGCATTACAAGCTGAAAGATCAGCATGAGACGTAGCAATATAAATTAATGTTCGGCAAAGTTTGATGGTCAACACTGTTACCGTTTCTGCTCAAATACAGATTGGCAAATAAATCGTAACAAGGAGCGAAATTGAGAAGTGATCTTCATATTCATCTCAAATCACGACGTGGTGCCCATCACATGAAACTGATACATCTAAGCAGAAATGTAATTAAAAGCAGACTCTGATAGTTGCCAGATAAGCATCGTTGTCTACAATCTTATCCTCTAAGGTAACTTACATCTGACGATGTAGAGTATATTAAACGCGATAACTGGGAAATAAATTAGTCGCTCCAATCCCTGATGATATCCATAGATATCAGTCAAAAGAATTAATATAACACTGATTAATGGGGCAACTAAATACTTCACGTATAGAGATAAGCTACAATAAAGATAAGATTTGGACGTATTGTGCAAAAGAGCGCTTTTAACATTAAGCGACAGCCAAATATCAAGGGTGATCTAGTAACCTGATCACCAGTGTCCACGAGCACAAAAACTAAGTCTTCTCTGAGAAAGACCATCACATAACGTTTACAATCCATAATATCCAATTCAGTATATTAAAGTTCTTGTTTCTCTGCATCTTTAAATTGTAATATCCACGAGCAATAATGAAACACTAATAAAGTATCTCAAATAGTACTATCGATCAACAGGTAATATCAGCTAGATCTCTAGGATTTCATTAAAAAACAAAATGTCTCGTGGATACTATGTTGATCGGATCCTGTGACTTTGAACATCTTCGGTTCAAAAAAGGCAGATAAAAAAGTGCCAGATCTTGATTCGAAAAGGACAAATATTTAACATAATGCTAACGGATTAATATAATAACCAATTGAAATTTAGGTCACTAGAGAAGAGATCCATTCACTCTACAAAAACAGCTGAGGATGGAAGAATCGCATCGCGGGATTATATAATAGGCAGAGTTGGTTTAAAACTATCCTTATATAACAGAATATTACAGGTGTATGTTTAGTAAAAAAGGTTGCAACTTATCGAATATAATTAAAGGTCGAACCACATCAAACAACAACCTTTCTCTAGTAGTACCTACTCATATTCAAAAATTACGAGAACTCACATCTTGCCCGTCATCTTACGCTATTTTCTTATAACATCATCAGATACGGCTAGTCGACATTTAACAGCTGTTCGAGGTCATACAAAACTGGACAAACGTACTATATATAACTGTCCTACCAACTGCTTTAGCAGGTAATTACATCTTATTTAACAAAGGAATACAATGAAACAAAACGAAGCAAAAAATCGCCCAAACATATCCCTCTGCATTCTGACCCCTGAGACTCGTCTCTTTCCATATATATTATTTTACAGGGTACTCCTTCTAATTGACTTAACACTGCTTCCCAATCGTGAATGGTTAGGATTACTTCACTCCTAATATAAATACGACCGAACCATTGGATCTCTCAACGGTAAGTATGAACAAGAAAGCTATAATCTTTACCTTAAAAATGAACTACTCTTAAAAAGAGGCTTTAGTATTCTCAACTGATGGCTATAATTCGTATATAACAAGCAATCAGGATCTGAAACATTAAATAGCATGCATACAAAATGTAAATGAACTCTCGTGTCATTTTTTGAACATACCTTTCCATCGTTGTAATAACCGTATTAGATCCTTTAAAGATGGTGATATGTTTTCCATATGAGTCTTGATGTGAGAAATAATTTAACGAAACCAGGCATGCAGAAGTAAAATTAAATCAACTCTATCTCAGTTCAAGAGTTGAGATTTAAGTGATAACATAATTACTCGTTAAACGGTTATTTCAAAAAGAACACTAAATCTTCATAACACCTTTGTTCAAATTTTTGTTTAAGGCCATGAACACATCATAAACGATTGTATTCATACTATAGAAAATTTTCATAGAAATATCTTTTTCATCATGTCGATAATGCAGTAATTACTTTAATTTAATACATTATTAACTTCAACAAACGCTTCTGAATAATTAATAAAGCCAAGGGGAACTCTACTAATTCTCAACAATGCGTCAAATATCTAACTGTTCGACATTTCAGAGAAAATTATAGGGTAATCATGATTGATAGTGATATTTATAGCAGAGATGAGACAATAGATCGAATGGCAGCGTAGATAGAATGATCTTCGCAGTCCATGATTAAATTCTCAATTTCAACATCTACAACTATTTACGAGCTAGACTCTTTACACTACGGAGCTTCTTCGTATATGCACTTTACACACAGCCGTACCTTGAATGGATAAGGGTTCTCTTCGACATCTCTTATATACAGCTCTTACGTTAATTGACATTATCGAGTATTAGAGTTAATAGGAAAAACTTATTACTCTGTTCTGCAACTTTAGAAGTATCACCATTAGAACTGAGGCTTAGGTTTCTCAATATGGGGCTCTACAGTATCGCTGAAACAAACGACACCAGAATGTATAACATTTAAAGATCACATACAACAATTAATGAATCATCGGTGTTGCTTTGAAAGCTCGTGTGTAAATACTCTTTCATATTAGGATAAAATTATTGAAGCATGGCGCTTAATCATTTTAGGTAATTTCTCTAGCGTAAGGAAGTCAGGTTTAACTTGGAAAGTGTGGGAAAATAATAATAATAATCTATCCTTCAAGTTTACTAGAGCTTGAGACTTAGTTGATTAACACAATGGTCCCATGAGTTCTATACAGAAAATATAATACTTTACATAGCACTTTTATTTAAATTGCTAGTCAAGTTACAATCAAATCTTTAAGACATTTATAACGACCTCTCTTTTAATATGCAGTTACCTCACTTTAATATGCAGTCACCTCACTTTAATATTTAATCACTTTTAATATTCAGTCACCTCTATTAATAACAATGCCCGTCAGTCATTCTCGCTTTAGTTTTATCAATGGCCTATTCCAGTTTGCTTATACTATATGATTGTGGTTTAAGCACAGACTGTGGTTGTAAACATGTTTTGATATTTATTTTCCGATATATCGAAATATAAATCCCCATCAATGTTATCGATGTATCGATATTGTGGATGCGAAAATATCGATATATTTTCAAATGATTTTCCCAACCTATTGAATCGAGAAATTTGAAATGGCGGCAGGCGGTTAGTGAATGAATTATAAGATTGCTGAGATTTTTCTGGAAAAGTTTTTAATTTAATTTTTTTTAATATGATATTATAATTATTTTACAATAGCAGTGAATTCAAACTAGGCTGTAAACTGTAATTAAAAGCTTATTGTATTTTTATTGGTAAGGTTAGGACTAAATATGGGAAAATCCGAGTCCTGGGAGCTTGTGCTATAATAGTGATTGATAAATTTTTGGTAGTTTACAAAAAGTGTATATAATGATTATAATCATTGAAACTAAATGCCATTGAGTACCATCTAGTTAAAGTAGATCTAAATTTTATGATTGAAAAGACCATAACCTAGCTATAAAATCTTAAGGACGATGAAATTTGAACCACCTAGCCTATTGGTCCTAATAGCATAAGCCTATTGTGTAAAAGTACCACTACTATTTTATTAAAAATATTTGTGATAATATAAATATATTACATTACAAGATGGAATACATTTCAAATTAAAAGGAATCGAGTCAATTGAAGTTATTGAAATCTAAAATAGGATTAATAATTGCTCTGCTATGGTTCTGCTTTTTGTAAATTGCTTTTCAATTGCAAACACATTTTAATAGTTTCTTCAAATGGCTGGAAACTACCGCAGGTTTAAAAACTGATAACTCTCAATTTTACGAAGATTATCGCTAGAAATAGATAAAGATGAATGTTTCAATATATGTTCGAGGAGATTATAGCGAAAAATTGTGCTACTTTGTAAGCAGTGTCGGTATATATATGTAAGATGACGATGAGTGGTGAAAATTGCTGTAACAAGAAACAGAAGTCGCTTAATGTTCCGAGCACATAATAGTTAATTCAATTATTTTTTTTAAAACGAGGTTTTCAAAGCAACTAAGTGAAAAATTGTCCTAGGCGGTCTATAGGAAACCAGTCTGCAGCTGTATGCACGTGTTAGGCATAATAAAACCAAGATGATAACAGATAAAAGTTGATTGGAAATGTTCATTAAACCGACAAGCCGTAGCAATCTATAGGAGAACAGCCAAAAAAAGCAGAATTAAAAATTAGACTCTACAATACCTTTCTGCCTTTTGAATTCTGCGATATGTCAAATGAAACACAGCGTTATCTTTTGTTTGCATAGTATTCTTGTTTTCTCCCATGAACTGCTAATACCTGATTTT
Organism: Trachelipus rathkii; assembly: GCA_015478945.1. Lineage (NCBI taxonomy): Eukaryota > Metazoa > Arthropoda > Malacostraca > Isopoda > Trachelipodidae > Trachelipus > Trachelipus rathkii. The sequence continues at coordinate 41,657 of JABUQX010040487.1, forward strand.
ACGAAACGTCAATTTTTACAAGATTAGCCTGAAGATATATTTCAAGATGTTCTAAGATTGTAGGAAATAATCGCTATTTAAGAGTTCTACAATTTGTACATAGTGGGAAAGTTTAAGAGAAGAAGGCGATTGATTTTAGAAATATGAGTAATTAATCTAGTTTCTTTTACTAAACCGCATTTGGGTTTTGCTTATCATACTAGAAAAGGAAGATGTGGGTAGTACTGCGTCAAGAACAAGATATTAGAGCCGAATATTTCAATTAAATACGTCAATTTACAGCGGATCACGCTAAAACGTATTCATTCGTGCTCCGACATGAAAAAGGTCACTTCTCTGGGGCTAAGTTTGGAAGAGATTACTGCGTTGGTCTGATGACACACACATCTGAGTTCTTCTTCACCAAATTCCTTGAATCTTAATTCCCTAGTCATGATAAAAGAAGCTCTAGTTCTTTCGCATGATTTACCTATGATTAGCGAATTTTTCAAATGAGTTGAAATTTTCGTTCGGAGAATAGTTAACCTTCGTTAGACTCTTTTATAAGAGAGTTGAATATAGAATTTGTAATGGAAGAGACAGATTTTACAATGAAAATGCCGTCTAATATTAGAAGTTTATTATGTGTGCGATGTATTGTTTGCAATTCAGTCTTGATTATGCGTCTTTCTAATAGAGATACTCCTATTTGTTTTTGCAGATATCATGGAGAAAACTCGATAAATAGCCTTCGTTCAGGATAGCAACTGCAATTTTAAGAATTTAAACTTAAACTAGGATGTCAATATTTGAAAAGATAAGTTATATTAGGATATAATTGTAATTCACTATTATAAGTAGTTCGTACTTAATGTTATCAAAAAAATCGGTGAAGAATTTTTAAAGTTAAAAAAGCGATAATATTAAGAAACTGAAAACAGATGTTTTTTTTATTATTTTAGAGCAGAAGCATGTGTTTTTTCAGCTCTAACTGAAATGTATAGATCACGTTTTGGTGTAAATTATCTACATTCAGCTGGACATAACCAGAACAAATCGTGAAATAAAATGGTGCACGATATCGATTAAGGAAATCGGGTTGATCATATTTATAGACACGCTTAAGATACAATTATTATTTTTGTAAATTCCTCTTTTTCTGGCTTTTCGTGGAGAAATGTGCGCGTAATAGCCACATGGAAGCACAGACACGGTGGATAGTTTTTCAAATACGCTAGAAAGAAATCGGCCCAGTGAAGGAAAGGAATCATGCAAAGTTTTTGCTACATTGCCAAGGATGGTAATTTCTTTCAAGAGTGTTGAAGAATTTATGGGAAAAAGTTGTATGCTTTGTAAGGAGCCTATAGTTCGTGAAATTTGTAATTGACCGGGGACGGATGAAAATTTAAGAAAGAAGTGCGTGAATTTAGGAGGTGAGATAATTGTGTTGCTTATAAGAAGCATTGGTGTTCTCCAGAGCACCTCCTTATATGGAATGATTCCTCTCACTTTATACCGGTATACACGGCCACAGTCAGGCGGAAAACTATTGAAGCGCGGTAATAAAAACACGTCAGATTTAAGAGCACGTGCCACAGCAACTATTCAATGATACAATCTCTGCTTCTTGCTGCTTTTGACACTTTAGCATTCAATTTGAAAACAGACAGTTAATTGAGATTTTTTCAAAAAATGGAATCTGAAATATAGACGCCGTGAAAATAAAATATACTGAATTGGTTCTAGAAAGTTGCAATTTCAGAATTAACACGACGTAACACAAAATAGTGCTATGTAAAAAATTAGCAAACAGTTTCAAATGTTTCGATATTAATTTCTACAGGAAAATATTCACTTTTAAGGAGAGTATCCTTAAACTGGAGAAAGTTTGTAAACATGCGGAAATTTCAGCACGACAGCGTAATTTACGAAAAAGTTAATAGAATTTTTTTTATTAAGACTAGGTTTGTCGACGCTTATAAAAACAATTGAGAGATCAATTCTAGTAATCAAGAGGTGCAGAGTACCGCCACATATTCTCAAGTATGTGTCTAGAAATTTCATAAAAACGTCAATGTTAATGACAGCTAAAGCTATTTTAAATTGTTTAATATTACTTCTCTTTTTCTGTCTTTTTTGAAATTGCATTTGCAAAATACCGTTAAGACGAAGGAACAAAATGTCTCGAGAAAATTATATATAAATTTGGTTAAATTTATTAATAAAACTATTGCTAATTTATGAAAATAAGAATTATACGCAACTTAAAACGAATAATGTTGTTATAAATTTAAGAAATGTTAAGAACAGTTTCGTGTGACGTAAAATAAAGGTTAAATGTTACTGAATTTTATCTTTGTAATCTCATTTTAGATTTCGGGCAGAAATATAAATTGAAACTACATTACTATTATTTATTTTTCAATATGGCCTCCTGAAAAGTTAGACCTGGTGGAAATAGAACTTAGCAAATTTTAGAATTACAAATATAGGTTTCGAAATGTTGATAATTCTAGGGGAATAAATCGTTACTTTTAAGATAAGTTCTAATTGTAATTATGTTTTCTGATAAAGTTTTTAACATGAAACAGAGTCGTAATGTATAAGAAGTTCAATCATTACGTGTTTTTATGTATGAATACCTACAGGGTTTCTCACAAAACTAATGAATATATGTTTATTAATTAATATAAGAAAATGATATATATATAGCTAAATATTTGAAAATGTGCCATTAAGAATCGCTTACACTTATTAAGAGTCTCAATTCACTAAATAGCCTTATTTATGAATTAATATTTTAAGTGGACTTTTCTGCTTTTTGAAACAATATTTTATTTTTGCATTTCATTATACATAATACCATTTTTTTATTATTTATAGTGATATTTTCATTATGTATGAAATACCGTTTAAAACTCAATTTTTAAGAATTACCTAATCTGAAAATTACAAGATCAAATTTGTGATATTATTTAGAAAAAGTAAAATAGCGTACTTTTATATGCTTGGTCTTTTTGTGAAGATTGAAAACTAAAGTAATGCAGTTTTATGGTATTAGAGAGTTAAAAATTTATATATTCATAAAAAGTTCAGTCATGGTGTTATTCGGATTCACGGCAACTAAGTAGCGGAATAATAGTTTAGGTATTAGCATTTAAGAGAAAATTACAGAAATATTAAGGATAAGGAGTTCATTTAAAGAAGCGTAAGTAGACACTAAAACGCAGATTGACTATAATATTCTCTGTTTCTCTGAGGCTGTTTGAAAGATTCGCATTGCAATGAAACATTCACGGCAGTAAATTATTTAGGCTTGTGTCATTCAATGGGCTAGAACGATTTATCGCCGGTCTAAAATAACTCAATTTACAGCCACATCTATTAACGAATAATTTCTAATGTTAGAGATGTTGATTTAGGGAACAAATCTGTTCTTAGGTTAAAGAGTTCTTATCAGAGTTTTAGTACATGTGGTAAATTATTTCTAAAGGCAAAAGGTTAGCGTGAAGTTTTTAATAAGAAGTTTATTAAGAATTGTATTTACTTAAAACACAGGTTTCAGCAACTAATGGAAATATTGTTTGGTATTTCTAAGAACATATAAATATTTGCGGAACTTACATTAAGATAAAAGACGGTTTGCAATTTAAGACATCTCCACTGATAGTTATATTAACCGTAAAATAAAACTCCATTTAGATATAAATTCCTTTTCTGCTATTTTTATAAAATATTGAACATTTCAAAAACTATGAAACACATTATTTTTTGCAAATGCTGAAAATAGCGTATTAAAAAACTTACATTTGTAATTTACCTAGAATAAAGTGTACAAATGTTGTAATAATTTAGCGTAATAACATATCGTACTTTATGAGTTTATAGAATGTTTGAGAATGGTGAAAATTTATAAGAAATAATGCGTAGTAATTTAGGAAGTTTAATTAATAATTCTTTTATTAAGAACAATGGGTGAGTAGGCGTGAGGGTAGTAATGTGTACTAATACACGAGTGCGTTTATGTGTCTTTTTATGGATATATGTATAAATAACAAACGTATTGCGAAGATATATCTCTATATTCATTGTAATAAAACGGCACGTCAAAATTACTGTTGTAGACTACCTATGATAAATCTATTAAATTAGGATTCAGAATTTATGGATCTGTGCATAAGGGGCTCTTGTTTGTAAAAAGTTACACGGCTGGAGCAAGAGAGGACGAATCCGACCAGTGTTATCTATGAATCTAAAAGAAAGACTACTATTATGTATAGAGGGATGAGACTATTAAGCGATGAGGAACAGCTGAAGTTATATCGTTCGTCTTTTGAAAACGATTGCTTTAGTAGGAAATGAATTGAATGGAGTGTCATAGTAAGGCCACGAGGGAAAAGGAAAACGGAGATTTTCTATAGATTTAATATAGAAAAATATATTCTGGGGGCACTCACTAATATGAGGTTTTGAGACGTGATGGGTTCGTGAGCACATGAAGAACATGTATATCGATCTATATTGAAGTACCACGCGGAAAATATGAAATCGTCGGACAGAGTCGCAGATCATTAACGTAAGGCAGTCTCTAGGGGACAGGAAGTATCTATATTAGTACTAACAGCTGTAAGCAACGAAAGATTCAAGGCATTGATTAACGAAAAAAAGGTGATAGAGGAGAATTAAGTCATTGAGCCAGAAATATTTAGGATTGGGAGAGGGTTAGAATTGGTTTAATATTAAAAGAAGAGTATACTTTCTTTAAAAAGAATAGTATTTTCATCAACAACGCATACGTCAACGAGAAATTTTGGCATCATCATCGCATTAGAAAAGATTTTGCCAATCATATGTGTCGAACATGTTCATGTTATTAAGAAACCGTGCGAATTTGCGGGTAAGACACCTACAGAAGTAAGCAACATTAATACACAATATGGGTCACTTTTTTTCTAGAGCTTTCTTCGGAAAATAGGCTATTGACAATTGAGAAGTACACATTTAAAGTTTTTCAAATGCTGAAATAACCGGGGATTAAACCAACTTCAAATTTTAAGATACGCAAATAAACACACCACGTTGAAAACCCAAACCACATATATTCAACATGTTGAAAGACCCGTTGCATTAATTACTCAGGGAAATATTATCGTTAGCTCTTTAAGAGTGTCCATACTACGACGTCAATTTAGTTAAATATATCCAGGGATGATAAAAATTACGAAATGCCTGAGAATTCAGTTGAATGGGTATATTTATACTAATATTTTTAATATTTTACCTAACAAACATGTTTTGCAATCACAAAATTATCTGGAAAAACTTTATTATGGTAATCGATTTTTATCTATATTAATACAATTATTCAAGAAATTCTTAATGCTTAAAGTATAACAACGTGCAACTTTATTAAACACTCTAAAATAACTTATAAATCAAAAGCATTTTTTCCTCTTCGAAAATAGCATTTCAATGAGAACCATAGCAAGTTTTTCTTTCCTCACAGCTAAATTCATAAAGATTTCTAACAATTTATAAGGATGAGGTCCACAACCAATTTTCAAGATTGTTCGCAAGCTTCGAATTGTTAGGAAATCAATCGGTATCTTTTACCCAGTAGATCACTACTATATTTTGTAATAGGTCTCGGGGTTTATCGTTATGTCGATAAAATAATTTAACGGGATAAAATTGAGGCGTACATCTTGCGAAGTTACTTAAACTATGGTTAAACGTCAGAGTTTTTTTGGAAATTATGCATGTTTGTGCAGGATGAGAGCATCCGACTCGATTCACATGTCAATTAGGTTTTTTCAAATACTAGCTTCGAAAAAGTTAATCCCCGGTTTGAGGATCGGTTAAACATCGGATAAGATTGTAGCTCCAAAGTTTACAGAAATTTATATGTTAGTCTGTGTTAACTATAACACTAGAATACCATTTGTTAGAATAAATAACCATGATTTTCCCGATAATGTTGAACATTTAGGTGAAAGCAATCGGGGTACTGGTTTTAGGAGAGTATCTTAGATTGGTAATAATGGTGGGTGTAAATTTTAAGGCAGAGAGTTCGTAGTCTAGACTAAAAATGAACAGCTGCGTGCGTCTTTGGAATAAACGTATAAATTTTTTTTTTTAACAACTATAAAAGCCAATGTAGGTCTTGTTTTTTTCGGCACAATTTTAATAGGGTGAAAAATATCTTTGGGGTAGTGATAAAAACAGCTATACTAGTTTCTGGGTTATGAGTAACAGTTTTGTTAAGTATTTCAACGAAATTCTCATTATAACAATAAACGTGAGTCAATGAAGCTTTATAACAGAAGAGATAGCTTATACACGTGGGTAAAATAAAATCAATTATGCTGGTCGATATTGAATGTATCACTGAAATTCTCTGCTGTCAGTGGGGACTTTTCTGAACATTGTAAGCATTGTCTTCTAAATGAGATGGATCATGCTAAATTAGGTGGTTATCTTTCAATGACAGAGATGTAAAAAGAACGTATCGATGTAGTCCTTACGCATAGGTGAGTAGGATAACGTAACTTGTTACGTAAGTTTTAGGATATTCCTCAGACATACGGTTTAAACAATTTCAAAGTGAACATATACTTAAGTGAGGAAAAGTGATCCGCTCATCATCATGGTCTTTAGAAGATGTGAAATTTTTGGTTATATCATGGAGTTGTAAGTAATTATGTACCAGAAAAAGAGTAAATTTACGCAGATAGTTATCAGCGTCTATCCATATTTTCTATTATAACTGGAACAGCGTGGTTTTACCAGCAACTAATGCTGATCTACATATTACGTATAGTCAATACATTAATATGGAACATTCTCATTAAGAGATAGACTTACAATTTTACAGAGCCCATAAAGACTATTATAATCGGCAGTTGTCCGCTTCTTTTGAAATTGGCAGTTTCAAGTGAAAGGCACATTTCTATTTTTGTACAAATGCTGAAATATCCCGGTCTAAAGTTAGAACTCTAATTTTGCTTAAGAGCAATTAGACCGAAATAATGTTCGAAATGTATTGATACGATGGATATTAAGGTATAAAAATATCTGGTAGTTTTTAATAGAAGTGTATCTACACAATTCGTATACATGTGAAAATTTAAGGCAAAACGTAATTTTAGAAGTTAAAACTTCTTTTTATTAACACATAGAACGGTTCAGCCAACTCTAATGAATATTACAGAGTAAACCTGTAACAGCTAGGTGCAAGTCATAAGTATAAAGGTTAGTGTGTAGGTTTAAGGTAACCATGGTCGATAAAATAACACTAAACTATATTTAGGGAGAAATTTCACTTAAAAACGTACAGATATCTAATGACACGTCTAAAATGGATTGATGGTTTCAGTTTAGGATACCTAATAGAATGTACTCACTTTGTTCTGGCTTTTTGGAAATTGCCATAGTTTGCAGAGCATTGTATTATGAAACTGAATATATTTTGTTTCATAATGCTGGGAGTAATAGCCGTAAAAATAATCAATTGTACAAGTATTTACTCAAATAAACTCTTAAGCTGTTATTTAGGAAAATGGGTACTTTTAGTTCTACAATTGTCATACCCCGTAAAATATAAACAGAAAATGAGCTATTTATGAGTTATAAATTTTTACTTAAGACACGAAATATCACAAAACCTCAATGCAGCGGTCAATTATTTATTAATAATATGGCCCTAAGTCTTTGTATCCATATTGTGGGAAAATGTCAGTATAAACACAGAAAATGACGTTAACTCTTACAAGACGATCCGTAAAAACTATTAATAAAACGTTCGCTTCTGGCTTTTTTTTGAACTTGAGCAAGTGTATGAAACATACTGGATCATAACGACATTTAGTGTGTTTATCGAACGGACGCTGAAGGTCTATACGGGCCTTTAATGCTTGACAGAATAAATCTAACAAGTTTTGTAACGGAAGTACCGCAGCAATTGGGAGCCCACACGTCAAAGTCGTTGTAACTAATCTTGGAGGAGTCCGGATAGGAAATTACTCGACTTGTTAGTATGATTTCTATGAATTGGTGTCAATGTGAGAAGGTTTCGCACTTCTGACAGCCGATACCAAGGCGCAAGAAGCGGGTAATATTTAGGATGTTACTCAACATATGTCTTTTTTAAGGATCATGAGAAGTTCGGGTTTTGCATTAATATCTATCTGCCGTGCCTCAATGATTTTCTGCCACAAAAGATTGCACCACCGCCGATAAAGCTAGAAGTCGAGTGAGGCTGGTCCTAAAGGATAACTCATAAATATGGGTAAGGACTTGATAGTTCCATTATAAAAACGGTCAATTTAGTGAGACAACTATATGACCAAGATAAGATGTACTCAAAATGTTCAAAATGCTCACCTCTGCGTATAGGACGGTCATATTCAGAGTTGAATCTCAGGCATTATTGTATTTTTTATCAAAATGCTAGTGTAATAAATAGTACCCCGCATAGACAGCAAAAATCATCGAAAACGTCTGATATCAGTAATGTTCAAATAAACTAAGTCGTAGGTGATAGCGCAAATAAAGGGGTTTAAAAGCGCGCGAGAACCAGATATACCGTAAGAATAAAAAAATAAAAAATATAAGGTAATAACACTCTGGGCTTTGAAAGAACCCAAATTACAGCGTTTACGCTTGGGGTTTAAATCTAAACTCAATTTGTTAGTATTTAGTCGAATAATGTATTATGTATGCAAATTTGTTGAAGCAATTTGCTAGGATCATAAGTATAAGGTTTAAGATATCCCCGTAAAATGACCAATATAATACAGAGAGCTTCTCTTTTCGGGCTCTTGTCTTCGACAATTCACGATATTGCAATTCACCAGATTCATTTTTTTTTCAAATGCTAAGTGAATAACACCTTACAAAAAAATACAATTCATATTTTAATGTGAAAAGATTTAATAAATTAGGAATTGTCACCACATGTATTAATCTAATTTAGGCGAATTAAGATGTGTCGGCTAAACACTTGTTAAGAAGGTCTCGTAGAATTATTTAAAGTCGTAATTGCCAGTTATGTTAAACTAGGGCACGAGTCTGGAATAACGGCTGAGTACATGGTCTGATGATTCAAAGGTTATATACGGAATTTTTTATCTTTAAAGCCGTCGTCTATCAAACCTAATCGAACCATTTTATTATGATCAAGGAGAACAAATAGTTAAAGTCATTAAAGTGAAAACGTCAGTTTTTTTTTTATATATGTGAAGGACACCACTGACAACAATAAGAACCGAGAAGGTCATGCGCTTTTCTGGGCGCTTTATAGAAAGAGTTGATCTATATTCATTCTGGTAGAGACAAACGACTTACTTTTTCAAATGCTGAAGGCACAATACGCCAGACAGCTAGACTCTCAGCCCGCGAGTTTAAATAGCTCATGAGTTAAGGTAGCTACCATTCAGAGTTTAGAGATTTACGGAGCGAAATAATTTCGATGTTGAACACGGTATCTAGGTCGCGAGAAAATAATTCGCAATCGACTATTAAAGGATGAGTCTTAAAATGTTGTACTGCCGATCTCGATGAAGAAGAGTTTTACAGGTCAGCAGAAAGCTTAATTTAATGAACGGCTTAACTAGAAATTTCTTTTTATACTGAAACCACCGTGCTTTTCAACGAGCACTAAAATGTTATGATAGGAAGATATTTTGTGTTCTGTCATTTGATAAATATAAGCCACAGAAATAGGCATATCTGTTACTACTAAGAAGATCCATCTCAACGGTTGGGCATTTAGGTTTTACGCGAATCGGTCGCACGATCACACAAAATATATTAGGGAATAATTTATGCGATTCTATACAGAGGTACGTTCATAGAATATCTAACGAACGACTGCACGTACTTACAACTGAATTAAGATCCATACAATATAATTCACTGATTTTTATGGCGTTTTGAAAAAATAGCATTTCACAATGAAAACACGTGCTCATTATTAACTATGTTTTCTATAATGGCTGAAAATTAACATATACAAAGACTCAATTTTAGCAAGGGATTAGGCCAAAAAGTATATCTTTCAAAGGTTTACAAGATTAACCATATGAAGAAAGTCGTGACCTTTTAGGAGGTTCTACGGTTAGAATTGTGGGAGATTCTGTCGAAAATGTTAGGAAAAGTGTACGGCGTGGAATGTTTCAAGCGATAGTTGTAAAAATTTTTTTTATTATTAAAATTATAACAGGTTTTATCACGAACTAATGGTTGAGATAATTGATCTACAGTTAGGTGGATAACCGTCTGCTATAGTATTAACAGGTTAAATATGCTCGTGCGGATGAGAATTAAGTTTTGCATTTAAAGAAAATCAGTACAACAGATGAAATTTGTACTGAAGTACCAGGGATCTAATCTTCAGAACATCACGCCATCTTGGTCTAGTCTGGTTTCAGTGCGAGACATTACACTGGAACAACACTTGCGTAATTTTCCGTTTCTCGATAACTAATCATACTATAGGTTTTAATTCATCCTTATGTGCTAGCTATTTTTTTGGGGAACTATCTGAGCGGATGTTATTTTCAATGAAACTACTATAGATCTTAGCGGGTTGTATCAAAAAAATGGCACCGGACAAATCAGAAATCCAATCGGTAAACTAGTGTTATGAACTCAAATTTAAGAATTTATGCTGCACGCAATAAGTGCAGTATTTCTAAATGTTGAACATCACAAACCATTTTAGGAAATCAGCAGTTCACCATACTATTTAAGGAAGTTCTAGAAGTTGTATGATCATGGGTCATATTATTTCGACCAATCAGGAATGTCGCTTCATATATTCGAGAAGTTAGTGAGGTTTGTGTTATTGTATTCACAAGGGTGTTTCCCGACAATAAATGATATTAGGTCTATATGAAAACTAACATATTAAGAATGTAATGTTTCAATTACTCGAAACAAACTTCATGTTACGAGCTAAAGACTATTAACTGGGATGTAGGAGAAATTCGGGCTTGTTTTCTGGGGGCCCTTCTTTGGAAATTTGCAATTGCGTCTATAGATTATACAGCAATTAGTGTACCGTTTATCAAACTGCGCAGAATCTCGCTCCGGTAAAAAAACTAGTCGAATTTATGAAGAATTATTACGCTCGATTAAAGTATCATAACGTCTATATGTTTGATGAGCTAATTCTCAGATATAATAATCGGATAACTTTTTAAAGAGTTCTAAAATTGCTAATTGAAAATTAAGAAAAAGCGCAATTATAGAAGTTAAAATTTTTATTAAACACAGGAGTTGTTCACCACTAATGAAATATTAAGTATATACATAAAAAGCAAATATAACAATTTCAATAAAGAATTATTCAAAGAAGACGTTCTTCGGTTGAAATATTCAAGGAAGAGTTTCCTCGGTTGCATTATTCAAAGAAGACTTTCTTCGGTTGCAATATTCAAGGAAGAGTTTCCTCGGTTGCATTATTCAAAAAATACGTACGTTCCTCGGTTGCAATATTTATGGAAAAATCGTACTCTCTTAAGAATTACTAGGAATTGTGAATCATGAGAAGATCTATAAGTAAACAAGCGTAATTTTAGAAGTTAACAATATTTTTTATTAGAAGCAGGTTTGTCAAAGCGAAACTCAAATCAATTTGGGTAAACTAAACACAATCTGGAAATCATTTTCAGTTAAAAACCGTACATTAAGGACACTAAGTGAAAAACAATCATCAAGATTCTACGTTTCTGCTTTTAGAAATTGAATCCTATGGATTTATATACATCCTTTCACGATCGCTAAATACCCGTTATAATAACTCAATTGTGTAAGGATTACAAATATCAATTCTGATCAAATGTCGATCATGTAGGAATACATGCGTAGCTTGTTAATAGAGTTCTAATTTGTAATGGGAAAAATTAAAGAAACAGCGTAATTTTAGAGAGTAAAATTTTTTATTAATATAGGTTTTCACAACTAATCAAACTATTTGGTATGATAAAAACCAATGAAATTCATCAAATGAAAAATGACTGCTCAATTTAACGACCTCCTCAGCAGAAAAGAAACTAAGAATGCCGGGGTTTTCGCTTTTTGAAATTGGCAATTAGTGCATGAAAACGAGCATTATGTTGCAAGCTCGCTCGACAGAACTACCCGTTGAAAATACTCAATTTTAAAGATTTACGGGAATATATTTCAAATGTTGAGAATTAGGAAAAATCCGTAGGCTTTCAAGACTGGTCTCAACAGCTAGTTTACTCTAATACAATAGACAACATCCAGGTAGCACAATAAATTTATAAGAAGACATATCGAATTGTTGTTAGTAAAACACGTTTTGTGGTCACACTTAGTGAATACTTGGTATTGTTAAAACGCAAATATAGAAATTTCAGTTAGAAAAGCACGTCACATTAGAGACACGCCCTCACACCTCTCCACCTAAAAAAAATATCTCTGGCTTTGTGCAATTGGCATTTCAATGAATGACACATTGTTTTTATAAATGCTAAAATACTGTTAAAAACTTACAACCTCAATTTTAAGATTAATCAAATAATAGTTCAAAATGTTGGAACTATTTAGCGAATAAAAAGTCTTCATGAATTATGAACGAGTGCGGTGAAAATATTCATGAAACTAAAGCGTAATTAGCATGTTAAGCAGATTTTAGTTAAAACATCTGGCTTGTAGGCACAACTTATGAAATATTTTAGGTATATAAATAGCAATTATTGAAATTCTCATTAAAACGTCAATTACAAACCCTAAAACAGCATATAATAATTTGCTATTCTGCCTTTTTGAAAATTGGCATTCAAGGAATAGACACTTATTGGTTTTCAACAAACACGACCTTATTCTGTTTGGTAACTCTGCCTTAATGATTTAACCAATAAAATCAAAGTTGAAACTTTAGAAAAAAGAACACTAATTTCTAAATGTATTCTATCAAGTTTATATCGGCAAAATCTAAGAAAAAAATGCGGTAATTGACTGAGAAGTTAAAAATTTTTTACATTAAAGCACAGACGTTTTCAACAACAACTGAACATATTACGGTATACCACGATAAAGCTAAAACAAATATTGCAAATTCATTAAAAACATGTCAATATTAAGAAGCGCTATAAACTATTCGATAAATTCACCTTTAAATGCTTGTTTGAAAATACGGCATGCTCAAATGAAAGCACATTATTTCGAATGCTGTGAAAATTACCGTTAAAAAACACAAATTTAAGATTTAACAAATAATTTCAAAGTCGTTGAATAAGTTAGGCCAGAAAATAGTCAACTCTTTAGCCAGAGTTCCAATATCTTGTAATGTGAATATAATTTAAGTAAAAAGCGATATTTAGAAATTAAATTTTGGTTATTAAAACAGGCTTTCAAAACTAATGAATATTTGGTATAGTACCACTAAACAATATTGAAGATTTCATTAAAAGAAACAGTCAATTTAGACATTCCAATAACTAATTAATCACTATTCACTTTTAGGCTTTTGAAATTGCACGTCATGAAACAACTTATTATTTCAAATGTCTGAAATACGGTTAAAAACTCAATTCTAAGATTTAAACAAATACATTTCAAATGTTAAATTTAGGAAAATCGACTTTTGACAGAGTTCTAGAATCTTGTAATGTGAAAATTGTAAGAAAAAGGCGTAATGTTTAGATAAGTTTAAGCATTTTATTAATAAACATGATTGTCAAACTGCATGAACTATTATTATTATATTAAAAATATCTTTAAAAACTTCATTAAGAAACGTCAATTTGAGACATGCCTAAACTATAACACAAATTCGCTTTTTTCTGTATTTTTTGAAATGCATTACTCAATTGAAAACCATTATTTCTTTCAAAATGCATCGAAACCGTTTAAATAAAACTCAATTTTTAAGATTACCAATAATTTAAAATGTTGAAATTTAGGAAAAGTCGTACATGTTATAAGCAAGTCTAAATTTGTAATAATGACAGTTTACGCAAAAGCGAGAACCTTTTAGAAGTTAGAATTTTTAGTCTAAAACCAGGTTTTGTTCACAACGAATGACGATTATTGGTATTTTAAAACAAATATTGAATTTCATTAAAAGACGTCAATTTAAGCACACATTGAATTACTGATTCAATCATATTCCTTTCTGCTTTGAAATAGGTCATTTCAATGAAAGCACATTAATTTTTTTAAATCTTGACAATATACATATGTATGAAAACTCAATTTTAAGATTTTACCAACATAATAGTTCAAATCGTGTGAAGATTGGTTAAAGAAACTCGTACTTTACCACAGTTGACTACACAATGCTGAATTGTACTTTTTTAAGGGAAAAAGGCGTAATTTTAGAAAAAGTCTATAAATCTTTTTATTAAAACCAATAAAAACACAACTAATGAAATTGGTATATAAAAACAAATTTAGAGTTTCAGTTATAAAATAAGCGTACAATTTTAGCGCAACACTAAAAAACTACAAAGAGACAAAGTTATTCTTAAATGCTTTATTCTGGAGCATCACACTGAAAGCACACATTATTTTGTACATGCTTAGGCTCCCGTTAATTACTCAATTTTAAGAATTACGCAAATAATTTCAAATATCGAGTTGAAGTTTATTTTAATTTAGCAAAAAATCGTAGCTTTTAAGAGTTCTAAAATTGTAATGTTGAAAATTTAAGTAAAAAAAGAAAAAAAAAGCCGTAATTTTTAGGAAATTAAAAATTTTTATTCAAAATTCACATTTTTCACAACTAACGAACATAAACTAAAGATTAATATTGAAGCAGTATGAAATGTTCATTAAAAACAGCGCTACCATGTACAAATTAAGTACACCTAAAATAATTGAATTAAATTCTCTTTTCTGCTTGTGAAATGCATTTCAATGAACACATTATGTTGCTTCAAACTGCCTGAAAAGATACGCGTTACAAAACTCAAACTGTATCTTTTTATTGTTTTTTTTTTTTTTTTTTTTTTTTTTCTTAAAGATTACCACCACTCATTTCAAATGTTATAATTTAGGAAAATCGTCACTTTTAAGAGTTTAAATTTGTAATCGTGAAAATTTAAGAAAAACAGCGTAATTTAGAAAGTTTTAGTGATAAAAATCAAGTACAATCCAAAATGATTGAAATACTTGTAATAATAAAAATAATATTAGAAATTTCCATACAAACTCTCAATTGAAGACAGCCTAAAACTCATTCTAAAACTCCGCGTTGGCCGCCTTTTTTTTTTTTGAAATATGACATTTCCACGTGAAACATATTTTTTCATTGCTAAATACGTAGAGAAAACTCAATTTTATCGATTACCAAATAATTTCAAATGTTGAAATTTAGGTAAAAATACGTACTTTTAAGAGTTCCTAAATCTCGTAATTTGCTGAAGATTGAGAAAGAAGACGTAATTTTAGAAGTAAAATTTTTTATTCAAACAGGTTGTGCATCAACTAATTGAAAAGATTTATGTAATTAAAAACCAATATTGAAAATTTCATTACAAACTGTTCATTTAAGAACACCAAAAACTACTTAATCAATCATTCCTTTTCTGCTTGTTTGAAATTGCATTTATATAGAAAACATTTATGTTTTATCAAAATTCCTACTAATTTCACTAAAGAACGTCAATTTAAGATACTAGGAAATAATTTCAAATGTTGAAGATTATAAGAGACAAATCTGCCTATTTAAGAAGTGTAGAAGTTGTAAATAAGCGAAGAATATTAAACGAACCAAAGAGCCGTTAATTTTAAGACATTAGCATTTGTTATTCAAGAACATGCTTTTCACAACTAATTGAAATATTTGGTATATAGAGATATTTAAATTCAAATACTTGAAATTTTCATTAAACGGTCAAGTTTACAAGACATCACCTGTAAGAACAATTAATACATCTCCTTTTTCTGGAAGCCTTTCTTGAAATTGATTTGCAAGTGAAAACACTAATTTTCAAGATGCTGAAATTTAACCTTTATAAAACTCAATTTTAAGCATTAAACAACTAATAGAAACATGTGACAGTTAGGAGATGAGTGCGTTGACCTTTAAGAGTTCTAAAATTTGTAATGTGAAATCTTAAGAAAAAGCGTAATGTTTATGATGCGAAATTTCTTTATTAAAACATGTTTTCACAAGTAATGAAATAGTTCTGACGTATAATTTTAAAAACGACAAATTTAACACTGATTTTTGCAGATTCTACGAACCAACCTAAAAAATATATCGAATTTTTTTTTTTGTTTTTTGAAATAAGATTAAATTCATTTTCAAATATTATTTTTTCAAATGCGTAAAATCCCTGAAAAATTAATCAACATTGTTAATGATTTAATTAATTATCATTCAGAATGTTGAAATTTAAAAATAAATCGTACTTTTAAGAGTTCTAAGAATTTATACGATTGAAATTTCGAAAATGCGCCTAATTTTATAAACAATTAACTGACAACACTGGGTAAGACCAGTGGTTTCATCATACTGAATAGAAAGACTTATCAATAAATTTCCTAAAATTGAAATATTGGAAATTTTCAGCAAGAAAGAAATAAAAAAATCATATTAAGAATCAGGATTAAAGTGTATTATAATATTCATGGTATCTTTAATCGCCCGGCATGATAGAACTCACCAAGCGCGGCCGGCTTTTTAAAAAACAAAGGCAGCATAGGGTCATCTCAATAACACAATTTTTTAAATGCCTGGAAAATAGTGACCGTAAAAACTTCAATTTTAAGATTACACCTAAATATTTCAAATGTTGTAAGATGTTAGAAAAATCGTAACTTGTTCAACGGAGTGTCTACGAATCTGAATCTGAAAATTAAAAGGCAAAGAAAGTAATGAATAGAAGTTAAAATGTTTATTAAAACAGTAGTTTTCACCAACTAATCGAAATATATAATGTATCTAAACACAAAAGATATGGAAATATCATTAAAAATGACGTCGATTCTGCAAACACGCAGTAAAATAATTAATCAAATTCTCATTCTCGGTTGTTGAACTTGCATTTCAAATTGAAAACACTTGATTTACATATATCAAAATCGCTGAATAAGCTGACCGCTTATACAAGAACTACAACTTTTAAGATTTAAGCAAATATTTCAAAGTTAATAATTCTAGGAGAATAATCGTACTGTTTAAAGGAATTCTAATTTGTAGAATGTGAAAATTTAAGACAGCGTTAATTTTAGACAGTTAAGAACTTTTCTTCTTCTAAACACAGGTTTTATGCCCAACTAATGAATATTGGTATAACTAGAACAAATATTGAAATTCTCAGTAATAAAACGTCAATTTTAAGACAGACTAAAACCATTACAATTCTCTTTCTGCTTAGTTAGAAATATCGCATTCCAAGTCAGAACACATATTATCTCTTTTTCAACTGCGCAAAGACCGTTAAAAACTCAATTGTTAAGATCTACCAAATAATCAAAGTTTATATATTAGGGGAGAAAATCTTACTTTTAAGGAGTTCTAACCATTTGAATAGGGCGAATTTAGAATAAGCCGCTAATGTTTTAGAGGAGTTAACAATTTCTTATAAAACAGAGGGGTTTCATCAAACTATCGAACTAGTTGGTATATAGTGGTAAAACGAAATATTGAAATTCAATAAAAAACAGTCAATTTAAGACACCTAACGACTATTGAATAAAATGTCCTCTCTTCTGTCTTTTTTGAAACCATTTCAATGAAAGCACATTATCGATTGTTCGCAACTGCTGAAAATACCGTTAAACTAACTCCGGCATTTTAGATTTGCCAACATAATTCAAATGCTTGGAAGATTTAGGAAACCGAATGCGGGAGCTTTTACCGATGTATCTACCAATTTGTGAATGTGAAATTAAGAAAAGCGAATATTTACGACAGTTAAATTTCATTAGACTCAAAAAGCAAGGTTCAAACTAAGCAAATATTATGGTATTATAACAACAATATTAAATTTTCATTAAAAACAAGTCCAATTTAGGAGACAGCCTAAAAACTATTAAAAAAGTATCACACTTTTCTGCTTTTTGGAAATAGCGATTTCAATGAACACATATCTTTCAGATCGCTGAAATCGTTAAAAAGGTCATATTTAAGATTCAACAAATAATTCTCAAATGTAGAAATTAGGAAAAATCGTAGCTTTAAGAGTTCTACAGAAATTTGTAATAGCTGAAAAGTTTAAGCAAAAGCGTGAATTTAAATCTAAATTTTTAAGCTAAAGCCAAGTCTTCACCAAACTAATCAGAATATATTTGGTATATAACAGACAAATTATTGACATATTAATTAAAAAAACGTCAATCTTAAGTGCCACCCTAGAAACATATTGCATATAAACATTCACGTTTTCTCTCTTGAAAATAGCTATTCTCAATGAACACCACACTATTCTTTTCAAATGCTGAAAATAAATACTAGTAAAAACTCAATTTTAAGACTTTACCAAATGATCTGAAAAGGAGAAAAAAACCTATCGGAATAACCCTGAAAAAGGTTTTGGGGTTGAAATATGACAAATGCATGGCACACGAACCTCATAACTTTTTTTCAGGGTTATACTTCCAAGATTTTTTATGCTTTTCCTTCTATTCAGATTAGAAGTATTGAGATATTTCCAAATATTCCTTTTAAGGCCAGATTAGAAGAAATTAGAAAGAATGTAAGTTAAAACGCTATAACATTAGTCAGAAGGTTGATAGGGGATCCCCCCTTTTTCGGCACAGGCTCGATGATCAACATTTCTAACAGGAATGGAAGATCGAAGTGGAAGAACAAAGTTGACAAAGTTTACCAAGGGAGAGGGCAAGCTCGGAAGCAAGTTTTTTAGAACCATAGGAGGGCTATACCATTAGAACTAAGATTTCTCAGTGTTTAGCTCAGAGATATAGCTGAAATAACACCTTTGTAAGAACTTACGATATAAGGAATATAATAGTTGGATGGGTGTTAAGAAGGAGGAATAGCTCGATCTGGAATCGTCTAATTTGGAATTTAAGTCAAAGGTTTTGCACGAAGAATTCAGCTTTATCAGAGGGTTTTTACGACAGTTGCGACGCCGTTGAAGATACTAGAGGAGGGAAAGATGAAGATACAAAGTTAGAGTTAACATTTGTTT